>VXCM01005143.1:0-30594 GCA_014773175.1 Lucifuga dentata
TTACGTGTATGAAAATTGAATATGTTAGGCTCAAACATGCAAAATGGCCGGTATGGTCCTTTAAGGCTGGTTTATGCTTAACACAGAAAATGCAATGTAATTGCGGCCAAATCATGCTTGCTCGTGAGGTCGCACGCCACTCGAAACTTGAAACAGCGCATATGGCGTCTGTGTGATGCAGATGAGCCTTCATCAACGATTGGCCAGGTGATGAAAAACAAACAATGGTGAAGAATTGTGATGAGTATCTGGCAGAGGAAGTGAGGAAGTACTGGCACAGTATGATTCTTCCAAGAGAGATTATGAAGACTGACAAATGGCTGCCAATTCCTGCAGGAGGAAGCCTGCACTCTGGAGTCTGCAGAACAGACCTGTCGCATGAGTGGGAAAAATCTATGCGACCGATATGTGAAGGCTAAAAAAAGAAGCAAAGCAAGAAGTGTGGATATCCCAGCGGAGATAAAGAGCCTCTCAGACTGCAGCGACTCCCACAGTATGCGAAGCAGGGACTAACTCCTCAGTCATCATGGCCGATCCTCAAGTTAAACTTAGAGCTTTTTATTATTTATTGGATTTTTAATCTGTAAATTATTGGATATTTCATTCTTGTGTTTTATTTTGAGTTTTATTAATTCTTGCTGTAGAGAATGTCTTCATCTTTTTGGTCTTTAGTTGTCCTGTTTCATTTACTTTGCTGCATGTTTTTGCATTATTTGTTAGGTTTTATGTCCGATTGTTTGACTAATACGGATATTTTACTAAACGCATATTTTCCTCTGCGTTTTGGCCTCTCATCCACACACAAACGGCGTTCTAGGCCACTAAAACGGAGATTTTTTTAAACGGCTTTTAAAGTGGAGATTTATTAAAACTCCACTTTCTGTGTATCCGTGTGGACGTCTAAAACACAGCATTTGGAAAACGACAATGTCAGAATTAAACTTGTGCATGCAAACTGTTGCTTTGTGCAATAAGCATGCACCAGAAACAATAACATCAACAACGTCGGCGACCATGTACCAGTTTCTTTACGTTTGGTTAGCAGTAGCAGTCGCAAGTTTATAAGTTAACTTGGCATTGCTGCACCACTTTACCAGCAGACAACGGCGTCTGCAGCTGTTGCGCCCAATATTACCGGGTCCACGGTGTCCGCTGGTTAAAGTCCACCAGAAACGACGGACAGACTTTATCGCCACCTGCTGGCCTGGCGTGTGTTTGTAGCCGTTTGAGCGTTCTCATGTGGACAGAGATAATTTGTAAAACGATGTCTGTGTGGATATAGTTTTTTTTTTTTAAATGCTGGGGGAAAATATCCATTTAAAAAAATATCCATATTAGTGTGGGTGAAGCCTAAATGTTCCAATTCCTGTGCAAAGTAAATTTCCTTTTAGGACGTTAAATAAATCTTCCAACCTTGCATCATCTTGAAAGTGCAAGAATCATGCATGCAAACAGATGCAACAAGCATGCACCAGGTGTGTGTGTGTGTGTGTGTGTGTGTGTGTAAGGACAAATCCCCTTTTGTCTCCTCTCCATGTCTCCTCTGCTGTCCTCTCTAAAGCAATGAAAAGCAATCGAGCTGATCTCTGCTCTGATAAAGGCTTTTGCTGTTATTAAAGAAGCCTCTTTTTGTCTGCTGTTCATTCCACCCACTTCATTCCAGTACAATATGAAAATAAACTTTGCGAGACTTTAAATGTGCTTGAGATAAGTAATCCATCACAGTAAACACTATGTTTTTTGTTAACGTAACTTTATTTGACCGGTCCAGCCAGGAAATATAGTCCGAGGAGAAGACGGCTTTTAACTGAGAAATTAAAATGGCCGTGTCTTCTACAATCGTGCATAATCGTTAGCAGGCATCTTGAATTTTAAGATGGGCACCTGAACATTAGATTTAGAAAGATTAGAAGATTTAGCAAAATAACAGGAAACATAAAAATAAAAGTTTATGTTTTAGAAATTATCAGTAACGGTATGTATTTGCAGGTATGGGGTTTAAACATGCAAAACTGCCAGTATGGTCCTTTAAATTGAGCTGTAGTTCCAACAACCAGAGTTCATTCGCAACAGTTTCGCATCATAATGAAGTTTTTATCCCTTTTGTTTGTTGCTGTATCCTGTTTGAATACACACTCCAGTGTGTCAGTGTTGCCCGTTGTGAAACATTCCGGCGTTTTCCTGCCTGGTTTTCTGCAGGTTTAGCTGGTAATGAAGTCATCACACTGTTTGAGCCGTTTCTCGCTTCTGCATTCTTATGGCTTTGAATACGGAGCGTCACTCTTACAACACATCATTCCAGCAGGTAATGAGATGTAAAGCCTGACAGACCTGCTGCGTCTCCGTACGTTACTGCGCTGTGATTGGACAATCAAAAGCTCAACTGTAGCATCAGATCCTGGGATAGTTTTAGGAAATGTCCGCTGTAGTTTTAATAATCTTCTCTCAGGAATAACGCGCCAGATTTACACTATCTTTTTATGTTTTATTGTTCTTTATATGATTATTTAAGGGTTGTATTTTTTCATAAAATGTCTTCAATCAAAGCAGATTTCTTTTAGCTGAATGATTATCAAAGGTTAGATTTGTGTTTTAGGAAGGGAAACTTTTTTTTTTTTTGCAGATTTTTTGTGTAAATTTTGGGACAAAGTTCTCTGTTTAAAGTTTTTTGTGTTAAGCTGATTTTCTTGATGTTCTCAGGTACGTTTTAGACATTTTCCTGTTTCAACAATACAGCATTGTATTTGGTGTCTTATAAGTCCATGTGGGCACTTTGTGTGCATGACACAAATAAAAATTAATCAACCTCTATGTTCCAGGAATACCTTATTTATAAATTAAAGGACCATGCCATCCATTTTGCATGTTTTTTCCTAATATATTCAGTTTCATACTGACAATCATTTCCAAAAGGATAAAACCGTATTTCAGCTTTCCTGATATTTTGCTAAATCTCTTAATCTTTCAAAATCAAATATTCAAGTGATACACCCACCTTAAAAATCCATGTTTCTCCTGCTAATAGTTACACAGCCTTATGAAGTCACGGTCCTTTAAATTTTTCCATAAACGCAGGTCTTCTTTTGGGACTATATTCCCCGGTGGAGGCATACATTCACTCCACGCTTTTTATTGAGCTTAAATGTCAAAATTACGTAACTTCTAAAAAGAACCTGAATACATGTCTTGTTCGCGATGATGTATGATGATGATGTATCAACAAGTTGATTTTAATAGCAGAATGAACTGAAACCAATGGCGGTCTGGAAGGTAGGAAAAACATTTTTAATTCATCGTTCCAGTAGTATGCTTTGGGGAATGATTGTCAGTAATATTACATGTATGAAAATTGAATATATCAGGCTCAAATGTGCAAAATGGTGGTATGGTCCTTTAAGCACAGGTCAGATGTGACTGAACAAACCTATCAAGATGGATTGATGGTACAGTACAGGTAACTTCTCTAGCCACTGTAAATGTGATACAGATTCAAGCACTTGTCTCCATAATGAAATAATTGCGCCTCACAGAGATCGCTTTCTGCTGATGAAGTCTGTTTCTGAAGACGACCTTCTGCCTTCTCAGCTACACAGCAGCTATCAAGTCTCTGATGTCTATACTAAATAAACGATTAAAAAAACATATCACTTCCCAATGTTCTTCCCAGGAAAAGGCCTATCAGAAGTTTAGACAACATCAACGCTTTAATGAAGCAGCTGCAGGCGTCTCACACCGACTCAGAGGAGAAAGAACAGCAGACATTGACATCTACAGTGTGTGTTGCGGATTATCACTTTAAAACTGACATGCGGTTCTTCATCTTATGGCATCAAATGTTACTTTTACACACAGGTGCACACACACACACAGACACTCACAACTGTTGACTCAGCATGCATCGGTCCACTCAGTCCCATCTCAGCTCATAGCAGTGACACATGCCAACTGATTAGGAGCTTATTGCAATGTCAAGAGGGTGTATTTTTATACCCAGGTTTGTCATGTGCTGGGTTCTGCGTCCTGCTGCTCACAGACCACTGACAGGTGTTAGAGTCAAGGACAGAGATGTCACTTCATATTAACAGACACACACATTCAGACAGGAAGTGAGGAGAGCAGCTAAAGTTGGGTGCTGATATTTCTGATTCTTTATCCAGGCAGGTATAAATCCAACAAGATGTCTACTTTCTCTGTCTTCTTTTCAGTCTGAGCATATCTCTTCCTACCTGTGTAAAGCTACAAGCTATTATAGGACATGAACACAAACGTGCACGATGTGCACATGCTGCATGAGAGGTCACGCCGCAACAGAAAAAAAATAGAGGAGATATTCCTCTTATATGGCTGTATTAGGCCATAATGTTTGCTTTTACTAAATATTGAATATGTAAACTCTTTGCTCAGACAGGTCTACCTGAAGTTGGCTAAACCTTTTGTAGTTTATGGTAGTTTCTTAAGTGTTTAGCATTTTTTCCTTTAATTGTTGCATTCAAATGTTCTTCAGCATGATAAGCAATCAGTAGCTCCAGCCGCAGCCTTAAACATAAACTTAGCTAAAACTTGAAGCTTTTGATTGGTGAAGATTGTTGCAGGCAAAAATCAACAGGACGAAAACTCTGCCTGATAGGCAAATTTCAGGGTAAAAAAAAAGCCCGCGATTTAAGTTATACCTTATGGCACAAACAGCAGGAGATTTAGTAAGCTAAACAATTACAGATTAAAAGAAATAAAACTTACAAATATTATCTAAAATACGAACAATAACTAACAGTAAATAATTTCGAATGAACTCAACTAAATAGCCAATTTTAATGAAAGGAAAGTGGTCAAAATACAGTCCAAGAACAGCAGCATACGAGCAAATTAAGAGAAAAACCTTCAAGGAAAATCCACAGGGAAACTGCTCCTTTAAATAAAGGCCTTCATGAGTCATGGGCACAACCACAGAAACACAGAAGATAAAGAATTAAGTCATGGTCTTGCAGCGTTATGTTTCCTCTGCATGTAAAATATCAGCAGAGTAAAAGTACCGAGCAGCGAAGACGTGCAGCAGCAGCAGCGACTCTGCTGCGACAATCACAACACTGAGGAGGCTACAATTGCTGCACAAGGACTTTAACACGCTGCTGACACGCTACAGAGCAGTTACACAACACAGTGCTGGCAGAATCCAGCTAACGGGCGCTCACAGTGCACGGCGTAGTGCAGGAAAGATGTACTGTGTGTAAACACGAGCACACGTTCACAACTGCTGCTGTGTAGCTGCACTGATGACGTTACAAACACGATAAATTCTCAAACTGTGGCTGAGGCCAAAAGCAGCAGGTCTTTATTAGAGACGTTATTATAAAGCCAGGCTTCTGTTCCTAAATCCATGTTTTATAAGTACACTATCAGAAGTGTGGAATCATTTGTGATTTTCACATAGAATCAATGTTTCCAGTTATGTAAAACTAGTTTAGTTTCATATGTATAAAATGATTTTATATGTCTGTTAGTATTTTGCACCTACAGGTTTAAAATAATTTGCTAGGAGCTGAAAAAAAATTAAGACATTTAATTTAAATCATCCAGAATCCTGACATGAGTTGTAGATGATTCCAGATTCATGTAGAGAAGCTGGATGTGGTTCCAGAGATTATTAGGGAATTCTAGATTATTCCCTGATGCTCTAGAAACTGATGCTGAATATCTACAAAGCAGATTAAATCTCAGAGTGGAAACTTTGATGAGAAATCACTAAAATAGTGTTATTTACCATTTAAAAACTTTGAAATAGCAAATAAAACATCTTAAAATACATTTTGGTGTTTGTTTCATATAATTTAAAAACACAATTATTGAATAAAACAGCAGGAATTACTTAAATAACGAGGGATTCTAAACTTTCTAAACTGATTGTAAACTCTTTTCTGAGTGTCTTTGTTGAGCAGAAACTATTTTAAGCTGCCGTTTCATTGATTCTGATTGATGCTACTTGTCGTGTTCAGCTAATATTAAGGTATCGTCAATGATATACAATATTTCAGACAGACTTTTCACAGTAAAACCTTTCAATGGAAGATTCCGTTCCCTGGGGATCAGTGACTCAAAACAGTATTTCTGCTAAAAAAAACTGAAACTATGGGTATGGCAAATGTTGTCAAGTCTACCATTGGAAAGGATCACTTTTACATTGAAAGGTAAACAAAAAATGTTTGAAGATATATGGAGAGCCTTTATGTATTATGGAAATCAAATTGATTTGGTTGATGATGAAGCAGAAGTTTGAATGATGGTTGTTGTGGGCCGTACAGATTCTGAGATTGAGACTCTTGAAATGACCAAAGAAATGTGAAAGAGCTTATAATTGTCATTTTGTATTATTTTCTCACTAATTATTTTTCACAATGTAAGGATTACCATCTGGAAAGAAAAGAGAAGGAGCAATTTTTCATTTCATTTTATTTTATTATTATTTTTTGTTTGTAATCATTTATCTGTATGTTAGCAGCCACTTCAATTTTGTTATTCTTTATATGTGAAAAAGTGGTGAGGCTGTATATTCAGTGCTGCTTAAAATCAATAAATATATTGTTAAAAAAAAAAACTGAAACTCAGAGCAATTACATGGTGAGAGTCATGATTACATTATTATACTGGTGAAATACTTAGAAATGAAGAGCAAGCTAGATTTACTTTTAGTGTAGTATAGAACATGCAGATGGCTGTTTTCCTCTTTTCTGTGCTCTGACTGGTTTTTTTTTTTTTTTTTNGCGCTGGCCCGCCTGTTTTTTTTTTCATGGAGTTCAGCGTTTCAGCTCACAGTGGGGCTAACCTTGGCGCTCTCTAGATTCTCCACTTTGCTGCTGCATTTTCAGTTCAAAGAATTCCACTTTGACTTGTCTGCTGGTGACCTTCCAAACAAGCAACCAATGAGAGAACGGCTGTGTGTGACATAAGCAGCAAAACAACGGAGGACAAATATAGAAGCCAGGGGTACTCAAATACAAATCTTAAAGGTCCAGAAAGGAAATTTTTAATAGGACAAAGGTCTGTTTATTAAGGTCAGTCAAGCCAAGGTCAGATTGGGATCCTAATTTTACAATGATGTCGGGGTGAATAAGTCCATAATTGTCTGTTGTTTCTCTGTGCCACCCTTTTTTTGTTTTAGAATCCATTTTTCATCTAAGCGCCAAGAAAATTATGAAAGAAAAAAATTGCGTTTGCTTAGTTTAATTCATTTTAATTAATATTATATTGTGCAGTGCAGAGGCCATCGGCTGGCCCACCTGTCAAGTCCCAATGAGCCCAATGCCGTGTCAACCCTTTGTTGTCATGGAGATGACGGGACGCTGCTTGTGATTGGACCAAACAGGAAATTAGATCAAAGCAGAGCAGACATTTTCACACACACAGTGGAGCAGTACAACATTTGGAATGCTGCTTGCAGTGGAGAACGCCGAAAATTTTGACTCATCGTGTCGCAGCGATGTCTCACAGATAATTCAAATAATACATATGAAAAGTATAATATAATGGAGACAGTTGTAGTTCAGTCCAGATCCAGACCGGAGTCCAGACTTTGAGGCTATACTACTGCTATAAGCAGTGCAGAGGGATTTTCTGGATTATACAACAAAAATTCAAAAATTTTAACACAATCTGGGCCAAAAGGCATTCGCATGGAGAATATGCGCAGCCAGACGATGCTACCTGGTTACATCCAGAGGTCGTAGGTCATGGTTTGGTGTCAGCATTCTGCTGCTTGCACTGATCAACATGCAATAAGACTTCAATAGCTGCTGGAAAATGAAGCTTTGCCTAAGGTGCATCTTAATGTTAAGAAAATGATTCTCTTTTTAGTCTGTATCGAGTCTATTTTAGTCCTGCTTTATTGTTAAATTAAATGAGATTTACAAGTTGAGTTAAACCAAAATATATTTAACAGGATTAATGGAATTAAACACAGTAAAAGTGTCAGTTTTGATAGTTTTCACCATGTGGATATTTTTTTTTTTATTGACACGACAGAAGATTGTGACTTTTAGGAATTTTACATATTTCTCGACAGACAGACAGACAGACAGACAGACAGACAGACAGACAGACAGCGGTCAGTGGCCAGCGTAATTAGAAATGCTGGACATGGATTTATAATGTCCTGCTCAGGCTCCGATCACCAATAACAGCATTTATTGTTTTCTAATCAGCGGCCCTTTGGCTGCTCCGATCACTCAGTAAATAATGGAGATGTCAATATTCTCGCAGTCCTGTGACTCTGAAGCCCATTCACCCCCACAGTACACACACACACACACACACACACACACACACACAGTTCTCACTTTCTCCCCCACTACAGCCAGTACAAAGCAGCCTCATTAATCACACATTACGTTTGAAAAGAGTTCAAACTGTCAAGTATTGAAAACTTGCAAGCAAGCATGCACGCACACACACAGATGCACGAGTGTATATGCATACATAAGCAAAAATACACGTGCTGCATGTGTACGTTAAACAACTACACACACAAGAAAAAAAAAAAAAAAAAAAAAAANCCCCCCCCCGTACATTAGTGGTCAAGCAGCCAAAATGTCCTCTCGTCAGTGAGGCAGCTTCATTGATTAGCACTTCCAGCTCCTGTTCTGGCCCAGGAATTACCCCTCTAATCTTGTAGTGAGTTATTTGCTGGAGACCAATCAGCCTGATCAGACGAATTACCCTCTTTGTAACTGCCTGGATGCCCAATGAACTCCACAAACACACACATACACACACACACACACACACACACACACATACACTAGGGGAAACACAGTAAACTGATATGTTTACATGTGTGCACACACGCATGTATCTGTATATACAGAACAGATACTTCTAATGTCTCAATAAAAAAAATAAATAAATACAAAAAAACTACTCAGTATAAGTGCCTCATTCAAAATTCTATTTATGGAAAAGTAGAGATGTATTCACAATGAAATATATTCTTGTTTCAAAAGCTAAAGTACTTATGAAGGATGGATTTTCTCTCAGAGTGACATTCTGACAGAAGTACCTCTTAGGTGAGTCCAGTCATTACATAATGAGATACTATTGGTTGTTTCTATCTTGTTCAACACAAAGTCAAACCAGGTACCCAAGAATTCTCCAGAGAGACCGAAGACGTCCACTCGTCGTCTCAGGTCACTGGTTAGCTGGTTAGCTCCAGGTCATCCAGGCCATCAGGCTCCTCAACTCATAACACACACACTCTACATATCATTACCCACGGTCTGCACTATTACTGTTTACATAAAAATTGCACTATTGTCACGACTGCTGCTACTGAGCCTCACATTGAACCTATTTCCCTGTATGTATATGAGTGATATATTTCTGTTCATATACTTAAATTTTTTTTCTCATTCATCCTTCCTCATCTCATCATATCTGTGCAATAACAATGTACTCCTTGTCACTTTACCCCTACACACATCCCTGTTTATAAATGTATATAGTATTATATTTTTCTTTTTTGCCAANTCACTTTACCCCTACACACATCCCTGTTTATAAATGTATATAGTATTATATTTTTCTTTTTTGCCAAACATGGCTTCATCATGGCGACTTCAGAGATGTGATTTCAATGATCTGAGTGGAACGTCCACAAACTGAGTTATGTGTCCATGCAGCGTCACTCAGAATGTGCAACCTTTCCCCACAGATCTTTACACAACCAGCGTCAGTCGCCGAACCCTGAGAATGGCCTTCGTATCTCTAATTTTAGGGATTTTCATGTTTTATTTTCATGTTTGAGGTCTGTTGAAGGATTACACACTCCTCCAGATTGAGTAAATTCAACAAATTCTATTAATTCCTAAACTCTTTGTGTAAATGTATCAAATTATCGAGCTAAAATAACGTTGAGCTGCAAATTTTTTACCTGGCAAGAGTATCTGATTATTTCATACTGAAAGTGTTAATCTACAAGCGCGATTCATTCAGCTGCTGTAGAATACACCGTCTGCTCACCATCAGCCATTCAAAAAAGCTTATCCATCCAAATGTTGATATAATTCTACCTTTCAGACTGCCAGTCATACTGTATTCATGCACTATATTCCTCTGAGACGCTGACCATCAAAGAGAAAAGCATGCCGGTGCTGCAATTTTAAAGCAATTACATTTGAGAAAATCACTTAATTCTGAGATATACAGCCTTGCTGCTGTACAATATATATCTGATGATGGCCTTTCAGCTCCTGCTGCCTTCCACTCTGTTCTCCTTAACTGGCAACAGAACCACATGAAAGCTATATGTTAACGTGACAGGAAGTGATTCAACATTTTCCCCTGTCAAACTGTCTTCCTGTTTCACAAGCTTAATGAGATTTAAGGTTTAGAATAAACTGCTGTTTAGGTTGGGCTGCCTCCATTTGGCATAGATTTGTGTGTGTGTGTGTAACTATGATTTGTGTGTAATTATTCACAACCTCCGCATCATGAGCTAATTTGAGATCAGACCAGGAAATGTTGTTGTTAGTAGAATAGAATAGAATAGACATGAGGAATACTCTTACCTCCAGTTTTATTTTCTTCTTCCTCCTCCTCCAGTTCACCTTTCCCCCCTTCACTTTTCTTTTCCCATCATTCACCTCTCACACCCTGTTCCTCCTCCTCCTCCTCCTCCTCCTCCTCCTCCTTCTATTCTCTCATTCTGGAGGGAAAACAGCGGTGGCGACAGGCGAAGCAGAAACCCATTTTTCAGTTTAAATGCCAAGTGGTTATGTAGCATAATATTCAGTCAGAAATTAACCATCTTTCCCCTGCAGCCTGTCAGGGAGTGCAGAGTGAGAAAGGCGAGGCTGAAGGGGTTGTTGATTTCTCTGCAGAGTTTAAACCATCAACACCGAGCTTTCTTTAGCACGTCTTCAGAGCAAACTTCATTCACATTATCTGTGAAACAGCTGGAAAATGTTTGAATGGTTTCCCTTCAGTGTCTTATATGCACGTTTTGCAGTGATAACACGTGATCTGTATGTTTTCATGCTGCCAACTATGCGCGTTTTATGCAAACAGATCATGGCTCAAAGTGTTGGGATGAAAGATGGTTAGGCATGATTAGCAGTTGTAATTTTACCAAATAAAACTCAACTGAAACTCTGATTTGCTGTTAAATCATGTTGTTGAGTGATCTAAGATAAAAAAAAAATATTAGTAATGTGGGCTCTAGTTTATAAATGCATAATTTGTGCATGAGTACAGTAAATAAAATGCAATTAGCACCAGATACAGTGATTTCAATCACACACACACACACACACACACACACACTTCTTTCTTTCATGACTGTCACAGCATCTGCAGATCAAGTAAATGTGTCTGACTGTAATTGCTGGAAAGTGTTTATGTATATTTGGCAAGTCATATGTACTAGAGGAACAGAGGAATTCTATTAATTCCATATATATATATGTGTGTGTGTGTGTGTGTGTGTGTGTGTGTGGAATTAATTGAATTAATAGAATTCCACTGTTCCTATATATATATATCTATATATACACACACAGTTTCACTTACATTTTTACCTTAATCGCAATATAGAGGGAAAAAAAATCATAGTAAAAAAAAAAAAAATTGGAGTATTACGTGCATGTAAACGTGCTGAGCATTGCATTTATTCTTGGTTTAGTTTATTTTTATCCAAGCAAACCAAAATATATGAGCCAATGCCACGTGAGAAAATACTCTCTGCCTATTGGTCAGAAATTCCTGATTAAGAGCGACAAAATCAACACAGGAAGATGTTTACTATGACAGCTTAACTTAATAACATACATTTAAGATACTTTTCCAGTCATCGTTTGGTTCATATACGAAGCAAAACTATTTCAAATCTGAGCTTCAGACTTCTGCCTTCAGCTGGCTGAGCAGCAGAATGAGCTCAAAAAAGATGCTAAACTTCAGCATTTTCATCTGAAAATAAGCTGTGCTGTGATCTGCTTGTTTTGCTTTGTGTAAATAAAGTTATCTTTTAACATTAACCATATGTGCCTCTCTAGTTCCAGATAAATTGATAACTTATCTTGTCTTGGTTCAGAAGTATTTTGGATCATGTTCACTCAGAAGTTGTTTGGGACTCAGAACATCTCTGAGTGATCGATGTGTTCAAACGGAAATGAACCGCACATTAAATGAGCTGGACTAACTCTAGTCATGTGACTAAAAGTTATGAGTTGGACAAATGTCCAGCTCAGAATTAATCTAACTCATCAAATAAAGTTTAGAAAATGTGTTAGCTTATTAGCATGTACTTCCCCAGCATGCATTCTGTGTTTGGGATGTATGTATATATAAATTTTGATGAGTCAGAGGTCAACATTAACTTAAAGATGAGAAGCCACTTCAATCAGACTCCCAAAACTCAACGTTTTAAGGTCGTCTGGTCAAATTAAAGCTGAAATATGTGCGAGAAACAGCAAAGTAAGCTAACTTAGCTCTTCCTTCTTACTGAACCAAAATTGAAAGTCTTCAAAACTTTTCCGTATTTTTTCACGGGAAGCTTGATTTGGCATGGCCTGTATGAAACCCTTGTTTGGGGAAACCTGCACATCAGCCCCTTTGTGTCTGCCCAGGAAACCCTGCGCCACATCTCGGCCCTTTGATTCCTCAGCAGCAGGAAGGGGATCGATAGAGGCTTTCAGAAGCAGCTCCTCCATCCATTCCCTCGCATTAACGACAGCCATAACTCACTGCGTTGGCAGGAAGGGAGGTTCATATATATATATCTCACCCCCAGAGCTGTGACCTTTCTGTCTCCAGACTGACAGCTCCTACAGAAAAAGGTGTCAATTAATGACATTTAGAAAATTTCATATCACTCCCAATAACTCTGAGGCTTTTACAGGAACTCTTCTATTGGCACTGAAGACTTGTGTGGGTGTTGGTGAAGGAGGAAGAGAAAAAGGAAGGGTGAGAGAGAGAGAGAGGAAGAGACAGTCAGGGAGAGAGAGGACATTAATGTCACTGGGTGTCCATGCCATCATTCTGAACTCAGGGCGGAATAAAGGGCAATACATCAATGTGATTGTGTTCAGAATGATCCATTAGTCATCACAGATTTTTTTGGTCCAGTCTCTCATGTTTCACTCGCTTTTCTGTAAATAAAGCAGCGAGGAATACAACCACAGAAATATATATCGACAGCCTTTTTTCCATGCTGAAGATAATACTGTGGCTAAATATACTTTTGTTCTTTTTTCCTAATCCTTTCTGATCCAGTGTCATAAATGTATTGATTTTGCAAAAATAGATTTTTTTTTTGGGNCTAATTATTGTTTCAACTCCTTGCTCTTCCCAAACAGTCTCTGCTTGAGAATTAGATTTGTCGATATACTTCACCTGTTGCACCAACGTGCAGGATCTTGCGTTTCACTATGACTCTGCTGATAACATCACCAACTTTATCACTAAAAATCTGCTAGACTGACATGAGACGAGACTTTCTTCTTTCTACTGCCAAAAGTATTACTTCTAAAATACTCAATGACAAACAACACAAATGAATATCAGAAATTAAATATTAATAAATGTTACTGTGGCATTTGTTTCAACTGATTAAAAGTACATCATGTGACATCACTTGGCCAATGGATGTTTTAGAAGGTTTGATTATTCTTTATGTTTTCATAAAGCAAATGATTCATCCTTCCCAAATAATAATTGTTATATACATCATCTAATTCAGGCTATTGTTTATTCAGCACAGTTAAAGGGCCATAAAATCCATTTTGCATGGTTGAGCCTAATATGTTCTTGGGATAGGTAATCCATCATCACCAACAAGACGTGTATTCAGGTTTTTTTAGAAGTTGCGTAATTTTAGCGTTTATGCTCAATAAAAAGCATGGAATGAATGTATGCCTCCACCGGGGAATATAGTCCCAAAAGAAGACCTGCGTTTATGGAAAAATTTAAAGGACCGTGACTTCATAAGGCTGTGTAACTATTAGCAGGAGAAACATGGATTTTTAAGGTGGGTGTATCACTTGAATATTTGATTTTGAAAGATTAAGAGATTTTGCAAAATATCAGGAAAACTGAAATACGATTTTATCCTCTGGGAAATGATTGTCAGTAACGTAACAAGTATGAAAATTGAATATATTAGGCTCAAACATGCCAAATGGGTGGCATGGTCCTTTAAAAATGTCTGTGTACTTGATGAAATGTCATTTTAAATATTTCAATTAAATGGAAAAAAAGATTTTAAAAATGCTAAATATATGATTAAAATTTGACAAAATTTTGCATAATTTCAATTGAACAAACTAAACAGATTAAATCCACCAACAATCCATAAATGCGACAACATTAAGCATCAAAATTAAAGAAAAATCGCCTGTTTTAATGCTAAATAAAGAGATGCTACATTTGAAACATGCTAAGGTTTTCTATCCTGCGTTGCTGCTGCACTACATGAAGAAGCACAGCTCCTCTCACTTTGGCCTTTTCACGCGCTGCTTTTGAATCGTCCTTTCTGATATGAACCTTTTTTTTTCCTCACTCTTCCTCAGCACATTTGGCAATATCAGTTCCATATCAGTGCAGTTTATAGTGTAGCGGTGCATCGCTTTCCTTCCTGTGTTGAGGCGTAAACAGCCGGCGGGTGACATAACCTTTCATGTAGCTCCAGACTCTGCGTACACAAATAATTGAAGCCCTTGACCCTGTCGAGCAGCACAGGGCTGTAAGTACAAACCTGACATTTTGATACTGCTCCGGGGCCCCCTTCTACCACTTATTTTTATATTTCAATAATCCATGACGGCCGGGAAAAAAGCAAAAGGTGGGGGTTTGGGTGGGGAGGGGGGGGAGAGTATGTAGGAAGTGTGAATGATTAAGATTGTCAAGCTCAAATAATGTACTCAGAAGACAGACTATAAATCAGCTTTTGTGACATTTTCGAAACACACTTGGGTGTACGTATGTGTGTGTGTGTGTGTGTGTGTGTGTGTGTGAATGAAGTCAGGTTTTATAGCTGAAAAACACACAAACACACTGGCCCAAATGCCATTCATTCATTATTAATATATGGTAGATTTATTTATTTCAGGCCTTCCTCTCCCGGCTGCTGAATGCCTGTAACCTTTTCGGTGTGATATCAGCTGTATTTTGAGGTCTTGATAATGATATCCATGTGTGTGTGTGGAACGGGGAGGACGGCTACCAGCGGGGAGGAAGGTCAGTGGATGATGCTTGTTGAATTTGCTGTGCTGAGCGTAAACTAATGCAGCGACGGCCAGGCGGTTAAGGACTGACAGCTATTGACGGCGGTGAGGAGAGGAAGTCACAGCGCCGCGCTAACGCTGGAAGGATGGGGCTTGTTTCGCCATTGACTGAGGCCCGGGCCGGTTCAGTCGATGGTTATCTCTGCCTCTGCGCCCCTCATTACTACCCTCCACCCCCTTGCTCTGCCTTCTCCCCTCCCCCCCTCCTCTTTTTTTCCCTTCTTTTTATATTCACGCTTTAATCATCAAGCTGAGATGTTGTTTGCTGTCACATCCACGGAATTTATAACACCATCAACAGCATTTGCATTTTGCCTAATATAGACATTTCCAATTGAGGCTTTCGCTCACCCGCTGATCACTTGTGTGTTTCATGGCCGTTATCCGCNCCATTCCCACTCCCACCCCCACCACTTCTACCTCCATCACCACCACAATGTCCAGATAAGAGCGATGAAGTTAATTCCTGACCTACCGATTGACTTGTTCCAACCTTCTGTCATTTGCCGGACTTCTTATCGGAGGCGATTACTGCATAAACCGCATTCCTTGTCTTTCAAAAACTGCAATGCATGTTCAAAATGTGAACTTTATTAATGTAACAACGCATTAAAACATGTAGACAGCAGCCTGGAAGAACGCCAGTCTTCCTGAGGTGTATACTGGTATGTTACTGGTATCATGGTGGCGTTTGTTGGTATTTCTCATATATTGTCCACTATGAATAGCATTATAACTCAGTTTTGCAGGCTATTGGAGTGTATTGGGTGTGTACAGCAGAGTATTAGGGCCACATCAGAGAATAAATAAATAAATAAAAGAACAAGGATTTGTTTTTTTTTATTTTGCTTTCGAGAAAAAAGTCGAAATTTCAAGAATAAAGTCTTAGTATAATTTCGAGAAAAAAGTCAAAATTTCGAGAATAAAGAAGATATTTCGAGAATAAAGTCAAAATTTCGATATAGCTAAATCAAACTGCTTGGCATTTAGGCTCTGATTCTACAAGATGCTTTGTGTAGATGAACTCGAGCTTCAGAATCAGCTTTAGTAACAAGGAAATTAAGTCTCTTTTAGCGCATAAACACAGTTTGGTAATAAGTATCAGGACTTTAAAGCGATTGTGCCAAAGATTGTGTCTGTTCAGGAGGAAAAACCACTCAAACTTGGAGGAAGTGGCTGCATTCCTGCAGACCAAAACATCTGGAAATGAACAGATGTGAGGGTATCCATGGCTACACCTGCGATCAATACAAAGAGGATATGTTGTATCACAAGACACAGTAAGACAACTGATCAAGTTGTTTGATGCTGTAGGTGTGGAGCTCAGGCGTTACCGCAACAGAGGTCCAAACACGTTTCGACTTTATTCTCAAAATTTCGACTTCATTCTCGAAATTTCGACTTTATTCTCGGAATTTCGACTTTAATCTTGAAATTTCGACCTTTTATTCTCAAAAGCAAAATAAAATAAAATATCCTCCTTTTATTTTTTTCTGTGATGTGGCCCTAATACTCCGTCGTAGATGTGTATGTATATTGTATGCATATGTTGTGTTTTTCTATTCAATTTGTTGGTTTTGTCTGTATCATCATCAATCAGGAAAATAGAGCCATATCGCAAAAGGATCTTACCCCGCTCCTCCACTCCTCTCCTCCTCTCCTCCTCTTGTCCTTAGCTGCATGTTGTTTTGATACACAGCTGCCATCTGTGTGAAATATTAATGCAGTGGGCTGATTTGGGGTGTCGAGCAGTGTCACTCATTTGGCTTTTAATCATGCGGCAGCTTGAGAAAAAAGAAGGGAAAATAACTTCCCTTCCTGGGTGGCTGTCAAAGTCTTCCCAAAGTCATCCGGCACGTAGGGCGTCATGCCTGTCGCCTGTCTCTCCTCTCATTGACAGCTGCATTTTTGGCTCATCTCCGAGTGGCTGAGCGCTCACATCTCGCCCCTCTTTCAGCCAAAACAAGGACGCCACCCATGAAAATTTAAATACAACACCATCTCATCGCTACCCTCACACAGGCCCTCTCTCCTGAAAAGCATCAATTAAGAAGACGGTAAAAAGATAAATTAATCTTTTATCAAATTGTTTGCATTTGGAATAAAACTGCGAACGTGATCATTACAGACCTGCTGGCAAGTGATAAATGGTTTTGTCAGATTCTGAGGCATTAAAGAGTTAAAAATGCAACGGGGCATTGTCTCACACTAAATACATTTTTCAAAACTAGCATTTCTTCTTTGTTGTTGCACCAAGCGCTTCACATATGAGAGAATCTGGTTTCAAAAGGACAAAGGGTCCAATCCATGATTAATGTGAACACATTTATAATTCAGCTAAATAACATAAGCATAATTATTACATTAATCAGCAGAGTCCATTGACAGCATTAATGTTTCAGGGAATTCGGTATGCTCAACTTTGGAATCATTTCTGAGAACTATATATCATTTTAAAGCACTTAATGAAGATGCGGCTGCAGAGATGCATACCTGTCTGCAGAGAAAATCTGACAA
The DNA here is from genome assembly GCA_014773175.1 of Lucifuga dentata. Taxonomy (NCBI): domain Eukaryota; kingdom Metazoa; phylum Chordata; class Actinopteri; order Ophidiiformes; family Bythitidae; genus Lucifuga; species Lucifuga dentata. Next base: position 17,781 of record VXCM01005143.1, read on the forward strand.
GACAGATTTATAAATCTCTTCTCTCTCCTTTAGAATAAAATCATCCTCCCATCACCCATTATCTGGGTTTTTAATAAGGGCATCTAATTAATATTTATAGCATAATTGCCTTTTTTCTACTTTATTTTCTAGAGAAAGTAGTAACAAGGCTAAAATACTGTTGTTAATTAAGACAAATGCATTAATTATTAAAGATGCAAACATGTCAAGCAAGCATAACTAATTATTCTAGCGTGTTAACAGTTGTTTAATGCTAACAGTAGCTGAATTATTTAGAGCGCACGTGCCATATTTGGATTGTTTGAAATGCAGCATGGTAAGTAGGGTGAAGAAAGTCACAGCAGAAAAAACAACGGCGAGAAAGTTTTACAGATGGGGCCCTGCTAACTTTAATTGCTCATTACAGGTGAATGTGAGCGGGATGAGGAGGTGGAAGGGAGACGCGGTGTTAATTTAATGCACCGCTAACTGTCAGTTTTTGGGTAAGGTGGTGCAGAATCTCACGCGTGTGTGTGTTTTATTTTCCATGTTTGAGGGAAAGGCGTAGGGGAATGAAGGTAACTGGATGTGACGGCAGACAATTTATGTTGTTATGTCTTAATTGTCACCTGATGTGCGCGCAATCTGGAATGCTGTCTAAAAAAGACACTTTGTCTCTGTGGAGGAGCAGGTTTGGGGTGTGAAGACAAACAAGCTTGGTCTGATCCAACACATGACGCATTCAGGATTTAGCTTTAACATGCTAATAACATGCTAAAATCCAGCTGAGCTGCTAACTTGTTCGTCATTTAAGTTTAGCCATTTAGTCTGTGTCTGTCTGCTACCCATGACACATGCACACAAACTCACACACAAATCTTAATGCTGAATCCAGTTAAGCTGCTTTAATGGAAATCACTACTTTACTGATGTTTTGAGCCCATAAACACTGTCATATGAAAATTGTCAATTAGTCCAGACCTGAAATAGCTGTCAGTGTTAATCATTCTTTCGCTGTTGTTTTCCACTTCACTTTCAGATAGAACACTGTGATTTCTGTCAAGTTTGATGGTTTCCATAAAAGTAATTACACCAGGCGCAATATAATCATTGTTATATAAATCACATAAACATCCATATGTCTGCCTCTCTTCAGGTACAAGGATGAATATTTAGCACAAAGGAGAAGAAATCACATCTCAGGAAAGGGTTTGTCACCAATTCACCAAACCTCATGTCAAACACGCTTTAAAATCAAATAAAAAACATAAAGAAACTGAGCTAACATGTCTCCAGGGCTACTTAACTGAAGGAAAATCAACTCATCTTCTCATGTTGCATCACCAGTTTGACTCACGCCAAACTAACTACCCAGAATGCATTTTGTCAGTCAGCCATGTGCATGAGGTTCAAGTTATCATTCAGGCAAGAAATCTGAAGTAAAGAGAACAGGACATATATTTGTTGTTTGTTAGCAGGATGACTCAAAATGTTAAAGGACCATACCATCCATTTTGCATGTTTGAGCCTAATATATTCAATTTTCATACATGTAACTTTGCTGACAATCATTTCCCAAAGCATACTACTGGAATAGTGAATTAAAATTAAATAGTGAATTGTTTTTCCTACCTTCCAGACCTCCATTGGTTTCAGTTCATTCTGCTATTAAAATCAACTTGTTGATACTTGAAATGTTCTTGGGATAGGTAATCCATCATCACCAACAAGACGTGTATTCAGGTTTTTTTTAAAAGTTATGTAACGTTAGCGTTTAAGCTCAATAAAAAGCGTGGAGTGAATGTATGCCTCCACCGGGGAATATAGTCCCAAAAGAAGACCTGCGTTTATGGAAAAATTTAAAGGACCGTGACTTCATAAGGCTGTGTAACTATTAGCAGGAGAAACATGGATTTTTAAGGTGGGTGTATCACTTGAATATTTGATTTTGAAAGATTAAGAGATTTTGCAAAATATCAGGAAAGCTGAAATACGGTTTTATCCTTTGGGAAATGATTGTCAGTAACGTAACATGTATGAAAATTGAATACATTAGGCTCAAAAATGCAAAATGGTCGGTATGGTCCTTTAACTGATTTTGACAAAGCTTGGTGGAAGGGTGGAGTATGGCTCAATTTTGGTGCTGATCTGGATCCAGGACTCTAAAATGATTTCTTAATACTGATGAATAGGTTGTTTGTCAATTTTTTTGTCAATTTCTTCAAAAGTAATAGAAAAATATATATCACCATATGATTTTAAAAACTGTTTAGTATGACAGATACGTCATTATTATTACAGTCAATTCTTTCTCTTCAGGACATTAAATTAGAACAAGACAAATTTGATCTGGCTTGTTCTGCCTTGGCTGCTCTCCGGAGAATTCTCGTGTAATTCTGAACTGGTTTCAGAAGGATATTATAGCAATGATTTCAATAACAATATGCACAGTTGTCAGTAACTGTAGCAGGTTTGTCCAAATATACGAACTCTCTGTATTTTATCTGCTTCGGTGCAGGATTTCAGTGTTTGTGCAACCGTGTCATCTATGTGACTTCTAAATGTTGTGTGATAATAATCTCAGGAGTATTATTTATCTGTTCTTTGAGTATTCTTTTTCTTTCTAGGTCAAATACAAGTGGAATAAATATAAATCCATAATATGAAATATAAATTAAGTGATGTGAAATCTTAAACTTGGAGCTTTCAGAAACGGCTTTGCATTACGTGCTTCACGCATCCAAAAAACTTTGTGAGTGTGATTTGTATCAGATGAAAGTAAGATTAGCTCTTCGTGTAGGTCAAAGGCAGGCGTAACGCCATTTCTGTCAAGCACAAGTTGATTTTTTTAGCATTTAATTATGTCTGTTGGTGATTTTGAAGCTGCAAACAACCCGCACAGTGCAGTCATTTTGGCATGAGATTGCGCTTGTACTTCCGCCCACTCAGACCACGTCTCACCGTGCCTCAGAGGCATGACGAGGTGCACACACAGACCTCTCCAAAAAAAACTCTTTATTTTCATACTCATCTTTAATCTGGACACAGATTTTTAAAAATATAATTAAGGTAGAGACTACAGCAGGTGACATTGCTGGATGAGATGAAATTCAACATTTCTGATCTCTTGCAACTTGGTCAACAAATGACAAAAATAATGGAAATACATTGTATTGTTCTATAAGCAGTAGCTACAGTAGCTGAAAGGCACAACTATAATCTTCTAAAATAACCGTCTTTGCATCATTATATATCTATAAAGGCAGAAACCTCTGGCTGTGGCATCAACATCTCTAGAACCTGGCGCTGTATGAAGCTAAAATTCAGCAGGTTTATTACTAAGGACCCAAGGACATACAGCGTCATGCGCGAAGTTGTTTGAATGAGCGGTTCTCAAATTGAGCTGTGCCAGTAAAAAGTTGCCTGCAAGGCAGGATACGCTCCAGGAGCGGCAGGATACGCTCCGGTCCAGTGGCATGGTCTCAACCCGACCCCGTACTGCAACAAAGCTAGCTCACGAGGACACACACAACTAAATTATGGCATTATTATGCGGCGCGCACCATAAAGCCCGGCACGTTTTGAACGGGCAGTGCACTAGTGCATAGAAAACACAACGGCAGACATGTCAGCGTCTCAATAAACATATTTTCAACTGGAGGTATCTGCCCTTTGTCACATATTTAGGGTGCTGTGTATTGTGGGTGGTGTATATTGTGGGTGCTGTGTATTGTGGGTTCTTGTGACTTCATGCCCCCTGAAGAAGACCTCTGTACTCTTCTGCTGTCTTTTTAGTCTCTTTTAAAGCAGACATGAGGAGATGATGTGATTGGTCATTATTTTTCCACGATTCTGTTTGTAAAAAATGAGCCAATCAGAACATAACAGCTTTACACTTTACTTTGCCTCGTACCCAGTCACAGAAATACAGCATCTACAGTACAACACCATCTAAACTGATTCTCTCACTATCACAGATCACACACAAACTAACACACACACACACACTTCTCCTCTCCTGTATGATTTATAAGCTGATTCTGACCTGTAGGCACTTGACAGTCACTTTCATTTTCTTATATATATTTTTTCCCCACATCGTCAAGGTCATTCGTGAGCGAACCCTTCTCCAAGTTTCTCCACTGCCCTCCTCTTTCGTCCTCTTCCACCCCTCCATCCCTCCCACCCTCTCTCTGGCCTGATGGCCACATGAATCATCCCGTCTTCCCCATCGAACTCTCCGATGCCTCCTTCCCACTACAGCCACCCCAACTTCCCCAATCCTTCTTCATTCCTGCTAACAATTTGGTAATGAAATATTGATTTTTAGTTAGATTCAAATGGATGTTATTAACTTTGCATTGATAAATCGCTCCCCTCTCTTTCTTCTCCTCTGTTTTGGATAGAGTCCCGGTAGTAACACCTGATTCACAATAAAGCCTGGAGATCTGATTTGCCACATGACCTCCAATGCTCCTTTTGGATGCCACTCCCTATACGTGCACACTCACACACACACATGCACGTACTCCCTGCACTAAAAGCTGTGAATATATACTGATTACTTCCTGTGGTCAATGACAGTGGCTTATAGCATATTTTATTTAATGTTGTGAACTCAGATGAAGTGCCCTTTTCAGAGTGAGTCATGCATGGCATTGCAATGTCCTCTGCAGCCCCACGTCCACATTATTACCGTATCAGTCTACAATAAGATCTTATAAACGCACGCAGCGCTCTCAGCCTGAGCCGCCTCTTTACTGAAATTACAGCGTTACACTCAGAGTCACAAGCAATGTAATTTAGTCTTAAAAAGGCGTAGATAGAGAAAATAATCAGAAAGGTCACCGGAAGCTTCAACAACGAATAACAGAGGTGTTTTAAGGCATTTTTAATCCGGTACAGACTAGTCTTCTCTCTTCCTTCGGTTATTGTGCAGGTTTGAGCACAGCAGTCTTACTCAAAACACCACACTAACAGTCCGATTATTTGTGGTGTGAACATGATCCAAACAACTTTTGGACCAATTAACAGCCAGTGCGTTATGCTATTGATTGATCTAGAACCAGAGGGGATAGAAGCATTAAACTACACCTACACCTGAATCATACTGGCGATCATGCTTGTTTGAGCCTAATGTATTCAATTTTCATGCATGTTACTATACATTACTGACAATCATTTTCCAAAGGATAAAACCGTATTTCAGCTTTCCTGATATTTTGCAAAATCTCTTAATCTTTCAAAATTAAATATTCAAGTGATACACCCACCTTAAAAATCCATGTTTCTCCTGCTAATAGTTACACAGCCTTATGAAGTCATGGTCCTTTAAATTTTTCCATAAATGCAGGTCTTCTTTTGGGACTATATTCCCCGGTGGAGGCATACATTCACTCCACGCTTTTTATTGTGCTTAAACATCAAAATTACGTAACTTCTAAAAAGAACCTAAATACACATCTTGTTCGCGATGATGTATGATGATGATGTATCAACAAGTTGATTTTAATAGCATATCAGAATGAACTGAAACCAATGGCGGTCTGGAAGGTAGGAAAAACATTTTTAATTCACTGTTCCAGTAGTATGCTTTGGGAAATGATAGTCAGTGATGTTACTTGTAGGAAAATTGAATCTATTAGGTTCAAACATGCAAAATGGATGGTATGGTCCTTTAATTACTCTTAGCAAATCAGATGCTGGGCAAAGCGTGTATCTAAGCGTTCCAAACACATCTTCAGATAGTTTAATATGTGCGTTTGATATGTGCTAAATTCTCTTGTCTGGCTGTCTGAAGGCAGCACGTCTTCTTTGCGTGGAGAAGAAATATGTGGTTTTTGGGAGATTTTTTCTTTGATATTCAACTCGAATGATGATTAGAACTACGAACGTGTTCCAGTCCTGTCCGTGTTCCATGTTATTTAGCTTTACCAGCATAGCAAACTTCTTCCTGTTTGATTTTGTTGTTTCTGCCCCCCAAACATTTCTGACCAATGAGCTAAGAAAACATGCTCACATGACTTTTGTTAACGTATTTAGGGTTTTTTTTTTTCCCCGTGTGAAACTAAACCAAACCAAGATTACAATAATTTAATTGCTGATTTGGATCAAACAAACTTCAGTTCAGACTTTGGTTTTTGTCTTTTTACCAAATGATGTTGCTCTGATGACTTATGGGACACGTTTTCTAGTCTTTTCTGGCAGGAGATTTACGGGAGAAATTACATGATGGAAGAGGGGGGAAAAATACAGGAGAAACGGTTTTCAGGTATGGATATTACACATAACTATGATTCATAAGGATTTTCTAGTCCTTACCTCGGACTGTTGTAGGTAGGTTTCTTCAAATTTTCTACGTTTTGTATCATAATGCATTTAACGCTGCCACTTTCTATGACAGACACAGAACATATCAAACACACGGGTCATCGTGTTTGCTGCTGGAAGAATGAAAGCATATTTATACGTCCGCTCATCCTTCAATTCTTGGTTTTCATGGTCAACTTTGACTGCTAGCGTGTCTGCTCAGCTAATTTCCAGGGCACGGTGAGTCTCGCGATTGGCCAAGAGGCTTCAGCCAGAGGACCCATAGCGTCCCCCGCTGAGTTGTCCACGCTGTGCCTGCTGAAAATTCTCCTAACCTTAAAACATAAGTTAATATTAGTATCACGAGAAATGCTCAACAGTCCAGATCAAACGCCTCTCTGGTCCAGATCAGGACTCTTTAATGTTTGGAATTGTGAGTGTGTCACTGATGTATTTACTGATGCTCTGTCCTCTCCCCTTGATGCTTTTTATTTCATGTTATCATCACAAAAGTCTTAATACATTTTGAGAAAACTGATTTTTATGATGACGACAACCCAAATTTCAGTTTTACTCTCACTGATTTCTTACACATGAAATTATTGATGAATGTGTTTCCTACATGGCCTACTTGCCACACTGGATATCGCTGCATAATCATCAAGATGCAAAAAAAAAAAAAAAAAAAAAAAAAAAANACACAGACACACACACACACATCCCACCCCCCATCCATATCTAGTATTAAAACCAGCTATTTGACACTAGATGGACGTGGTGGACAGGCAGGGCCCAGGGGACACAACCAGGGTTGCATATGAGGCGTCCGTTACTGGGAAGGCCATTTACATTTCTCTCTGTGCGTTTTCTCTGACAGCGACACAATTTCCTGTTCCGTTTGGCAAGCTTTTGACTGCGAGCCAGGGACTGAAATGTAATCTTTGGGGCTCATAGCGGCTCGGCCTCCCCCGNGCTTTTGACTGCGAGCCAGGGACTGAAATGTAATCTTTGGGGCTCATAGCGGCTCGGCCTCCCCCGAGGATTTCCCCCACCAAAACCCTGAACTCTGCTCAGGTAATCTTTTATTCCAGGGACCTGTGTTTTTAGCCTGAGAAACTCTGAAACTGACTGACTAATATCCTGGCCATAAGATTACTCCACTGGACCCAAGTTGGATCTCACACACACATACACACACACACACAGCCTATAAGCATTCAGATTACAAGCCACTTGCATTCCGTATGGTCGTCTGATTCCCTGTTTCCACATTTATATAGGTTTTAATATGTTTCCAGTCATGCATGCACAGAGGATTGAAGGAAAGAAAAACAAGAGAGAGTGAGAGAAAGTGAAAAAGTATTATGTGTCGAGGAGTCTCCACATGACCTGGAATGCTGTATTGCGTTGGAGGTTGATGGTGATTTCTCAGGAGAAATGCTCTCTGTAGGTTTTTAGTAACATGGAAACATGGCCTCTCCCTGCTGCCACTGTGATTTATGTTTTGACAACACATCTAGACAGCCTCACGCATTATGACACGCCGCACACGATAAACCTGCTGCTGGGCATGTGACTGTGAGTGGCACAATTTAAATGGATATGTGCCTTATACATCCTCCTAGAGGAGAAATATTCAAATCCTGTGCGGAAGGAAAAAGCAGAGGTAAAACTAAAGAATAAATTCTATATAGTTGCACGTTAAATGTACCGTTTATACTCGAGTATAAGCTGAGTTTTTATTGCCAAATTTCACAAAGCAAATTGGGGGTCGCCTTATACACGCAAAATTCAAATTTGCTCCCAGAGAATGAAATTTCCACCCATTACCACTACACGTGGAAAATAGTTTAAATCATACCTTAGAATCAGATATTTCCTGACTAAACATCTTTTCCAGCACATTTTGTGGCGGCCATAAGTGCTGTTGTGATTGGTCAAAAACAAAAGAATAGGCCAATCAGAGACGACCTTATAAAAGTGCTGTTTTTTATGCCGGTATGGTACCGTACATTACACAGTGAACTGTTAGGCGATTCAGAAAAGGAAGAGGAGTCCGAAAAGTTAATGTCAGCTAATGGCAGTTATAGTAATCAGCTGCTGAAATAAATATGTTTACCAGTACGTGGATTATTTTCAGAAAAACAGAGCAATACTATGACAATAACCAGAAAAACAGGTAATCTGCTACACAAATAAAGTGATGGAACATCAGGGGGTCGGCTTATATACGGGTTTCTTTAAAAATCTAAATTTGCAGGACAAAATCAGGAGCTCAGCTTATACACGAGATCGGCTTATATACGGTAATACGGAGTACATACGGTAATGAAAATCCCTAAAATTAGGCACAATTGAAATGAAAATCCTACTAATCCTAAATCTGATAATTTGCAAGGAAATAATGAAAGTAGTAAAAAAAAAAAAAAAAAAAAAATTAAGATATCAGGTGTTGTCCTGTGTATCTTCTCAAATTTGGAGATATTTAATGAACTTCAAAACTTAAGTCTGAAAAGTATCAACAGCTGTCAGATAAAGTATGTTTCTATCTGAAACACAGAAATATGAAATCTAACAAAACGGAAACATTCAAGTAAAGCTTCAGTACTTCAAATGTGTTCTTATGTGTAGTATTTAAGTAAATATACTTAGTCATTCCTACCTCTAAACATAATTGTTTGTATGATATTTTATAGAAGAAACCATATGTTATTTTAGATTTGAACATTATTTTTTTTATTGGCTTAAGCTGCAGGTTATAGCACACATGAGAACGAGTTGAACATTTTGTGCCTCTTACCTCAGGTAACGTTGATGCTGCCGTTATTGATATATCAATGTAAAAAAATACATATATAAATATTTAAGACTATGGCCCTTAGTGATCAGTATAAACAGCGGGAAGCAGCCGATGAGACTATAAAAGAGAATAGTGATGCTTATAATCTGGCTGTGGCCCCATCTTCCTTTTAGTTTTACGATGGCGTGACCTTTGTGAGGCTTTCAGAGCTGCACAACCCCTTCCTCTGCACCCTGCTCAGTGCTACATGGACATATTAAATCTAGATAGGGCTGCTGTATTAAGTAGGGAGACTGTCTCATGCTACATGTAGATAACCTTGTGTTATTAGCTCCCTGATGGCCAATCAATACGCCACTTCCTAGCTGCTGAGGATGAACCAAGTCCCTCAACTAGATAATCATCTCTCACTGTCTGATGCCAAATAATTGGTAGCCTCTCAATCCCAGCTTGGTTGACAAGGGTGGTTTGCATATTAAAAACACTGCGCTAACAGTCTATCATTCTGAACAGAGAGAATAAACATGCATATACATAATATTTTGAGATAATTGAGCTGGGATGCAACACCAAACCCAAAGGAGCAAAACTAGCTTGATAAAGAGAAGCCGGGGATGGGCTTTGCTTAAAGTCTATCGCTGATTATTGCTGTGATGCTATGCATAGCAAGTGAAAGATGGTGTTTATGACTGTGTTGGAAAAGGACTGCAGCAGAGAGTCGAGTCCCTGACGGCCCTCTCTCCGTGGAGTGCAGACATCATCTCCCCGCCGAGCGGCAGGTCCCCCATGGATGGAACTGACATGGATGATGAGGATGGTGATGATGTTTAAACGAAAAACTCCCTGTCCGTCTGTCCACATCTGCACTTCTGTTGCTGTTTTCTTCCTTCTCCAATTTCTCTGTTCAAGCCATTTTTCTTATTCTACAGAAGTCTGCGCTACATTGCTGCACAACTGTATTTGTTCCTGCATCTTATTTCTTTATATTACATACTGAAACACCTTAAGTATGAATATCTTTTGAAATATTATACCTGTTTATGTTATGAAGCTATTCAAAAATGAAATTAAATTATGTAAAACTTTAAAAATTTAAATGGATGTTTAAAATGAATGCAATGAAGAAATTCGAAAAAATTCCATAAATAACTGATTTTGAAATCATGACGGTGTATGTATGTATGTGAAAATGTATATGTAAACGTTGTATTTTTCTTAATTATGATGAAGGTGGCACAATGATTCAGTGGTCAGTTTTGTTTGTTTTTTTTCTTTCTTAAAGAATGAGATGTGAGAAGGGTAGGCTTTAAATAAGCTTTTGTCTTCAGCCTACTCCTTTACAGTCAGAGAAAATACTGTATGAGATATGTCTTTGTAAAATATAGAATCAAACTGTGAATTGTGTGTGTGTCACGCATTGTACTGAATGTTGAAAGATCAAGAAAAAAAAAGTCTTAAAGAAAAAAACACTACTGAGATTCACTAAAAGGCTTCTTTAAATTATGGAGGGTTAAATTAGAATCCCTCTGATGAAGGTATTTTCATTTAGGGGGGTGTTGGCCTTAGAACTCAGGAACAGAACTAGGGCCAAAAAANAAAAAAAAAAAAAAAAAAAAAAAAAAAAGGCCTGGGACTTTTGACCCAGGCCTGGTTGGGGGTTCTTGGGGTCCTCCAAGATAAAATTTAGACTTTCACAGATGTGTATTCCTACACTCTGCTGAATTTTTACACAAGCAAATCATGAAATATAACAAGCTATCAAAAACATGTATCTACCCTTCCTCAATAATTTTCACCTGAGCCTTTAACTAAAACAAATAGTGTATCTGTAACATAAAAGCCTACTGGCATCTGTGATTTTATTTTAATAGATCATTGATGTGCAGTTAATTAGAAGTGTGTGTAGCATTTGTTGCATTAGCCAGCCGAACTACCGACAAACAACCATAAAGCAGCAACTACAACCATTTTTCCTGCAGGTTAGCATGCATGTTAACAACCATCTGAACCAAAGTCTGAGCCTTTTTACACAAAGAAACAACAATTAACACAACTCATTTGTAATATTCAAATGTGTGTAAAATTGCATAAGCACAAAGAGACACAGGAACACAGCATATTAAGTTTTAAAAAATGTTATTCTTTCTTTTGTTGTCTTTCTTCTTTACCTGTACAGATGATTTCCAGCTTTAGTGTGTGTGTGTGTGTCTATATATATAAGCATTTTAAACTCACTCAACAAAAATAAGCATAAGTACCGACACAGACCAGCAACACAACACAGGTAACATTAAAATGTTAGTGTTGCATTTGTTGTAATCACCCTGCTAAAGCTAACAGCCACAAAGCAGCAAAAATGCTAACACCAGCAACCACAAGTTAGCTAACAGGTTAGCTAACATGTTAACAGGCAAGATGAAATATGAACAAAGTCTGAGCCTTTCACAGCAACTCTAAAACAACCATTAACTGACTAAAGCCAGAACTGAAAACAACAATTTCAGAATTCAATAAATCAAACATTAGAATCCACTCCAAGCAGCAGCAGCTAGCATGCTACAAAGCTAATGCTAATGACAACACGCAGCTGAATCAAAGTAAAGCATGGGTCTTACCAGTTCAGGTGATCCAGGTGAGAGAGAAAAGTTTGGTCCATGGATCCAAGCTGTATTTATGGAGTCAATCAATCATTTCACCATGACTGATTGAGGGTGAAGCATGTTTCTGTTTCTGAAGAGAATGTTTTCCTAAAACATGAAGTCATTCTCACGACCAACTAAATATTCATTTATATAGCTTTTCAGAGCTGTATAAACTCTATATTTATATATTTTACCAAGTATATTGGTGTGTTTTTATAAGCAAAGGTCCCTCTGTTGGTTCGGTCCACACAATTTGTCACATGACAAAGTCCAGGCCCGTGGAAGGGGCGGGGCCTGTGGGAGGGGCGGGGCCTGGGAATGTGAGACTGAGGAAGTAGCAGAAAGTTCAGAGTTTTGGTTTCCTGATACATAAAATCATTAAAAAGAACCCACTGAGCACATGATGGAATCATCTGAAAAAGGAGAATATTTTACATGTAATTGCAAATAATAACAAACCAATAATCAATACAGAGAAGTGATTAAATGGAGATTCAGATTGTCAATATCACAAGTACAACTAATTGATTCCAAATAATTTACCTTGAATGGGATTTAAGAAAAGTTTCAGTCGAGGTTTAGCTGCACAAAATGGCAATTAATGTACAGTCGAAAAAAAATCAATACTTCCTGTACATATTTCATAATAAAAGCCTTAACAATTGGATGACCTTTGTTGTGAAAAATCAGCAGGATGTATTGAAGTTGTATTCAGAATAACTTAACTCCAATCTAAAACAGCAGGTACAGGTACTATGAACCTAATAATCAGCAGCTAAAATTGTTAATTGTTGAGTAAGTCATTGTGTTTCTGTACTGATAAAATTAATTGTGGAATTGTACAATATGATAAATTTACCATCAGGGGAAAAAATGGTGCAGACTTCTGACCCTCCATTGACAAATAATTGGTTGGGGGATCTAGATTTAGATAGATTTAGATTTAGATTTAGATTTATTTGTCATATGTATGTTAACACAGGGTCAACAGTACAATGAAATGTGTTTCACGAGAGAAACGGGTCAGCTCAGCAGTAAAAAGGAACAAAATAATAAGAGCACTTCTACAAAAGATAAAAAAAAA
>VXCM01005143.1:39037-123941 GCA_014773175.1 Lucifuga dentata
ACACACACACACACACACACACACTCGTGGACGTGCATCCCTCTGCTGTGTGTGAGTGACAGCTAGCAGATGCTGGTGAATGAAGTTGTCAGACTGCTGCTGATCGGCTGCATCGCTGTAACAGCAGCTGAAGGCTCAGCTTGACGCGTCGCTACGCTTGAAGGTGATCTCTTGTTTTTGCCACGGAACCGTGTTCGTGTGTGTTTGTGCACATGAAATGACAGACTGTATTACCTGTATTTTCTGTTCTGCTGTAGATAATTATGTATGTCAAAGCTGCACTAAGTGAGATTTTAGAGTTAAAACGCAGCTCGTCTCATCACGTAACGGAAAATATCACATCAGCGTTGATTAACTCACAGGAAATAGTGTTTTCAGGTATTGAGTGAAGTATTTCAAGGCAGAAGAGAAGAATCAAAACTTCATAACAGAAATGTAAAACTGAACACGGGTGGGTGAGTAGAGCATTCAGCACCATTATTAGATATTTTTTCCCTCTCTGGTTTCAGTCAAAAGCGTCTCAGACTGCCTGGGTTTGGCAGACGTGAAGTTGCAGCCGCATTTTAAATGACAGCTCTGGTTGTTGAACATCAGGTATTAAACGCTTCTCTCGCTGCCATTTAGCTGTTGCTAACATGCAGAATTTCATGTTAGCAATTCAGGTGCTACATTGACGCAGCTTTGACATGTTTGTTGCATCTTCCTCATGTTGATATTATACCTACAGGATCTACACACATGCTAGCATCAAACGCTCTGACAAGAGCGTATCTATTTTTCCCAGGGTCCTAGGTTCCCCAGTTTCAATACTCTGTAAACACACATTAACTGTGTGTTAACAGAATAACCCTAGCCCTAACCCTAACCCATCATGTCTCTATTGTACTACATAGCACTGGGAACGTATGACCCTGGGAACGTAGGAATGACCCCCTTTTAACTTTTGATAGACTTGGCCGAGTCGCCGGATCTTCGAGTTAATAAAGTTGATCTTTCCACTGATCCAAGAGAGCCGCCACCACAAGTATCAGTGACTTCCAGTTTCTGGTATCTATGAAAGAGATTTAATATATTTATATTGTTTTTCTTTCACAACCTCAAGATAAATCAGCAAATTCTAGCATCAACTATGAAAAGAATGGCTTTTACCTGGCTCAGGTAATGGAGTTTGTGTGGGCAGCTGGATTGGTGGCTCGTACATAAACAGGATTATTCCATCAGACTGCCTGACTGATCAGTGTTTTTTTTTTTTTTTTNTTTTTTTTTTTTTTTTTAATAATCCAAACATCACAAGCCCAACGTTTGATGGTGGAACGTCATATGAAATGTGGCGGTGATATTTGATGCAGAGCGGCACAGCTGACCATCAGATACTCACTGTTCTGGATTTTTACAACATGGATATGTAATATATTATTATTATTATTATGATAAAGGCACCAACTTTTCAATGCAAAAATGAGTTTTATTTTTCTAATATGGGCTGCCAGATTTTGTGTCAAAATCTTATCAATGATATGATTTTGACACAGAAACATTTCATGTTTTCTGCTCATAAATGTGATAATTTTGCAAAATTCAGATAAAAAAAAACTGTCTCCCATACAGATTATTAGGCTTTTTGAACATCTAGTGTGTTTGTAGAAATCACTTAGCTTGTAAAAAATTAAAAAAAATAAGCAATATGTACAGTAGGTGATGGTAGATCCAGGAACATCTTAGAAAAATAATTTAATGTCTGGAAAAAAATGTTTTTATAACTGATAGTAATGTTCCAAAGTCACAACCTTTCTGATTAATAGTATATAATACATATTCTGTAACAATCTCCATTGTACTGAGTTTTTGTAGTCTGTGTGCAAATTTAACTGTAATTCCAGTTAGAATTAGTATATACAGTAAATCTGATTAAATTGGGACACAGCCAAAGTACATTGTCTCAGTAGATTATTATTGTACTGCTGAGTTTTAGTATATTGTGTGCTGAGTACTTCATAATGTTAGTATCCAGTGTGGAATTGTGCTACAGGGTTTATATTATTTATGCATACTAAATCCTGGTATTTCTGGACTCGCTACTCATTGGTTAAACCTGCCGCCAAAAGTCCAGCTGTTCCAGATGGTCCTGCTGCTACTGTGTATTTTATTATAAAGGAACATATGTAAGATAATCAGGTGATTATCTTACCTGTCTTCTTTTTATTTTCACCTAATCATTTCATTTGCTGTCAAAATTTCTTTCTTTTTTTTTTTTTTTTTNTTTTTTTTTTTTTTTTGCTGTTTTAATCAGTTCTGATTTGTGTTGTCATAGTGCAAAACTTTTTGTTTTCACCATGTCGAAGTTGAAAAGTTCAGATTTTAAAAGATGATAGTACAAATTTAATGGAACTAAATTTATTTGAATAACTATACCAGCACTGGGATGAATTATACTAAGTTACATTTTCAGAATACATCAATTTCCAGAATGTAAAATACAGACAAGGTATTGAGGAGTATAATTATAATTCAAATAATTCTTAAGCCATAAAAAAGATGTAAAAAAAAAAAAAATCTAATTTACTCAAGAAATGTGGATTCATCGTAAGGATTTGTGTTTCTCTAAACCCAGCTGTCCTTCAAGTGTTGGTGTTTCTGTCTTTTGTGTCCCAATCTTCACCTCTACCCAGCATGCAGCTGTGCTCCTCCTCCTCCTCTTCCTCCTCCTCCTCGCTGGCCTCTTTGTTCCTTCGTAATTAAACAAGTTTCTGCCTTTATTCCATGTCCATTAGCTCAGCACATAGCCCTGCAAGGGAAACGGTCATTATCTCAGACAGAAATAGGCACATAAATTTACTGTTAATGAAAATGTCAATTAGTTGCCTGCTCCGTTAGAAGGGGGTTGATAGCGCCACTGCCATGAATTTAGCATCCAAGGTGTCGCACACACATATATATGCATCCACGCGTCCAAATATAACACAAATATACACAAACATGCATAAACACATTCACATATTCACATACATGTATGGGTGGCTGTCTGACGTGTAAAGCGAAGGCTCCATTGTTCTTTTTGTCAGATTATCTGACTCATTTCCTGTAACACACCTGTCACACAAAAAATAAGCTATTCAGATGGGTATTAAAATTAAGGACAAAAAATAATATTTGCTTTAAAAAAAAACAAAAAAAAACTCCTGTTCCACTCGTTAGTCCTGCATTTTCGTCCTTAGGCTCTCTGGAACCTCTGGCTTTGACGAGTTGTTTTGATATTTTTATTCACATATTTGGATCATTAATCAAACGGCGGCATGGAGGGAGGGCAAGCAGAGGGGGATGGATGCGATCCATATAGCATATCTTCTTCAGGGCTANTGTGTGTGTGTGTGTGTGTGTGTGTGTGTGTGTGTGTGTGTGTGTGTGTGTGTGCGTGTACATGTTGTGAGATCAATCTAAAAGTCCTCAGCAACAGCCACTTCAGACCCTAGGCGCAGTCACAAAAAAATGATTACCATTACACTCCCACCCTCCCCACCCCTCCCCTCTTACTTCCCTCGCTCTCAACAGACGATGAGGGGAAATAAATGTTACCACACGCACACGCACACACACACACACAAATATACTAAAGGCTGCAGTGCTAGAAATGACAGAAATAAAAAAGACGGATTCCCACCTAAACGTCAATATGAGGGGGATGTATTAAAAGTGCATTTGAAATTCTTAGCAGCGTTCCACTTCATTTCTGAATGTCTGGGTCTTGCACCCTTAAAAGCACAGGGAAATAAATCAAGTTTGTTGCTCGCGCTGAGACCCCTATAAAAATAAATAGATGAGCGCTGGTCACCTCAGAACCATTTTTAAAACGTCCCCCTGGCTGCACTGTATCCATAATTATGATTTTGATTGTCTGTGACCACATCCTCCAAGATCAAATGTGAAGCCGAATAACAGGAACCTGGATGAAGAGATTTATTTGTCATTGGCTGTGGCTAAGGTTGTGCATGATAAACAGATGGCTAATACCCTTGGGTACAAAGTGCCGTTGCTGAGGCTTTAACAATAATACTCTCTAAAGTTGTTTTAGGCATAATCTGGGGAATTAGGTGCCGGGTGTTTGGACATAGTTTGGATGTTTGTGTAATTCTTAACTAAAGTGTGTTAATTTTGGCATTTTTGCTGTGATTTTATAATTTGGATAGGAGGGAGAGATTAAGATGGTTGCAAACTTTGAGGAAAAAAGAGTTTCAGAAGAGTTTAAAGGCTTCACTTAAAGGACCATACCGGTGATAGTGTATGTTAGAGACAAAATATATACATGTATGTATTAAAAAAAACCCGCTCACATTTTACCTTACTGACAACCATTTTCCAAAACTGGAGTGCTGATATGTTTTAGAACTTTTTTTTTTTTTTTTTCNTTTTTTTTTTTTTTTTTCATACTGCCATTGGTTTCAGTTCTTTCCAGTACGCTATAAAAAAATCAACCTGTAGAGACTTGAAACACATTTGAGGTAAATAATCTCTCTCAGCAAACACGACATCTATTAAGTTTTTTTGTCAACCAATCCAACACAGAGCTGCACGGAAGATGGTGTATGTCTCCGCCAGGAAATATAGTCCCAGGAGAAAATGGCCTTTACCAAGAATGACCGTGCCTTCTACAATCATAGAAAAAAGGTATACACACACACACACACACACACACAGTGGAGTCCAAAAGTCTGAGATCATATTGAAAATCTGTGATGTTTTCCATGTAAATGTGCAAATAATTAGAAAGTCTGACATCACAAGAAGCTCTCTGGAACATCGTCACATCATGCGGATAACTTGGCTCATCAGGTTTTTACAGATGTGTGGAGTCCATGCCAGCTGGAGTGATGCTGTCATTAAAGCTAAAGGGGGTGTACCAATACTAAGATATTCTGATATTTCATACCAAATAGTAAGACATTCTGACATTCATGGACATTTTTCAAAGATTCAACTTTTCACTCAAATTGTTAAGATGATATTATCATTTGGAATGAAAAATCTTGTATTAAATTCAAAATAGAATAAAGAAAAATACATGTATTCTCACAGTAGTCTCAGACTTTGTGTGCGTGTATATATATCTTTTTTTAAGTCTGTAAATTGATAGTAAATGTGCCCACATCTACACAGAATCAACTACAATTAAAATGAATGTGTCATATATTTCCTATTTAAATCTAACAACTGCAGTATCTTTGCCTTCAGATTCTTCTTAACACCTAAAATAGACACCTGCATTCATGCCCACACACACCCACACCCTACATAAGCTGATAAACACACACAAATATCCACACAAAGACACACAACGACACACCAATGGATCTTAACTGAGTCTGCGAAACAGAACGCCCATCTTTCCTTTGATAGCTGTCATTTCTACCAGAATTTGCTCAGCTGCTGGGGGAAATAAAAGAGTTAGTGGTAATGGAGGATAATTACAGATCTCTCTCTCTCTTTGTCTCCCTATGTCTCTCGCTTGTTTTTCCTCCAGTGCTGCAGTGCACAGGATAGATGCCAGCAAAGTCACAAACTGCAGCATTCAGGCCCATTACATCTGCAATGAGTGGAGATGCAGGCAACATCTGGTGTCTGAGCTGTGACAGAGATTCTGCCTGCGCCTTCCTAATAGATATCTGGAGGCAACGCAGAATGGGATATATCCCATCTTAATGTTAACTCAGGGAAGTCTGAGAGATGGGGGAAGAAACAAAAACAGGGAGGAGGAAGAAGGTATAAATGATAGTAAGAGAGGACAGACAACTTTATTTATATAGCACATTTCATACACAAGGGAGACTCAATGTGCTTCGCATTAAACGTGTTAGAAGACACTTTCAGATACAGTAAAAACGCAATTTGAAAAGAATGCATAGAAAGACATTTAAAGAATAAAGTCAAAACTTATTTAAACATTTAAATTTTTTTTAAAGACTAAAATCAGAATATATTTATCAAAATACATTTTTTTTTAAAAAAGTCAAGTGCTAGGTTTACAGTTTAGCTGAAAGTAATGGTGAACATAAACGTTTTTAATCTGGAGGACTAGTTAGCGAGTTAGTTAGAGAGGAGGACAAGTTAGAAAAAAAAAAAAAAAAANAAAAAAAAAAAAAAAACAACAGGGATGAAAAAAGAAATAAGGTAAGGGGCAACAAAGGCAATGATGAGGTGAAAAAAAAGAGGTAGGAACAAAAGTTGAAGTGCTGAAGATGCTGCTAATTCAGGCCCCTAGTGGTACGGACAGCACCGTCTGTTCACTGTACACACGCCAGATATTATAATCAATAAAGTAATCCAACCACTCAATCATCAAAACCCTGACCTCAAAATGATCAGCACCGTGCAAAAAGCACACATGAAAATCCACAAGTTTATGCATGTTGTGGTTTTTTTTGTAAGTAATAAAAGTATGTGCCAGTAGTGCCTTAGCTTATATTAACCGGAAGTACATCTTGTTACAAACAATAGCCATTTAAAACATTTAAAAACCGTTTGAACATGCTAATCCACCAATAAAAAAAATCGTTTACTAATATTTCAATAACAGCAAACAGTGAAAACCACAAATAAATTCCGATAATGCGATCAATAGCCTGCTCACTTCATAGTCAACAGACAGGTGCACGTAATTACGTCATCGAAATATAACATTAACATTCTTCTCAGCCATAACACCGCTAAAATACGGAATAAATTTGCAATCTTACCGTCATTTTGAAGCTAAAAGTGTTCTAAAATAGAATCCGATATTGTATTTGTCTCCATTATTCCGTTTCAGAGAAAATCCCATCACGCCAGCATGTAGCTCCGCTGTGGTGCTAAACTCGTGCGTAAAAGTAGCCAATCATTACGCACGGATTTAGCTTCGTCCCACCTTAACTGATTTGATTGACATGTCTTCCATCCNAATCATTACGCACGGATTTAGCTTCGTCCCACCTTAACTGATTTGATTGACATGTCTTCCATCCAACAGAAAACATTCTAAGCTTTACAACGATGTATGACATGTCCCAATCCACGTTGGTTTTGTTTCACAAGAGCTGTGCAAATGTAAGTTTTTTGGGGACATGTGAAGCAAACCCTTTATTTTTTATTTTACATAATTTTTCTTTATTTTTTGTGTGTGAGTTCGTTCAAAATGCTTGTAATTGCCTCCCATAAGTTATCTGTTTGAAGAAGTTCATTATTTGTTCAAATATTACAATGCACATTTTAGCCATTTTGGAGAGTTTGGCACACCTAAGGCCTAGGGATACTGTGCAGAAAATGCTTTATAAAACCTCTTTACTTTCAGCTATCAAGCTCAATTTTGGTACGTGTGAACAGGAATTTTTGGATGACACAACTGTGGATTTTAAAGAGTTTTATTAGTCATTTTTGAAGAGTATTGATGTAAAACTAAAACATTTCATGTTCGTTTTTTTTTTTTAAATTGGATTTCTTTGACTTGTATTTTCATTTAGATTAATAAATTTTGTGATTCAAGATTTTAAATCTAATGGTACTGTCTTCTTTAAGTGTATGGCCTTGTTATGTTTCTGTAATGTGTATATGGAGAGTTATAAGCATAAAAACAAGCATATAATATAGGCGAACATTGTCAATTGCTGCATCATAGGGACCCCTCTCCACCGAGGCGTCTGGGTCCGACAAAATATGCAAATTCCTGACTCTGCCGCTCCACCAGAGATCAGCCAGGTGTGATCAGGTGTGAAAATCAGAAGGGTTTTAATTTCTTTCTCTCAAGCTCTCTGTTTTCTTTCCATCACTGTCTCTGTGCTTCACAGAGAGAACTGAAAGTGAAACTGTGTGCCGTTATCCCTGTTTATATACTCACAAAAAAACCCCACAGAAAACATAAAATTCCTGTTAATAACTCCCCCTCTCTCCAAAAGATTAAATTATGTTTCATTTTTTCCCATTTATATTATTAATTGTGTGAGATTACAAAAGCAGAAACTCACACACAAAGCAGCACACACTTACACACACACACACACCACATGAACAAGGCTTTTCGCTGCATCTGCAGTGTGGGCTTTCTGAAAAGACATTAACAACGTTGCTTCATAAAATCTCCGACCAGGTTGAACGGTGGACGCAACTGCAGCCTTCAGGATAAGGAAGGAAAGAAAGGTGTATGGCTTGAAAGAAGGATGAAAAAAGTGAAGAGCAAATCAGAAAGAAACAAGTCAGTGAGGAATAATGGAGAGAGAAAAGCAGGCAGGAGGAAATCGACAAAGGCGGAACACGTTGACTCATCTTCCCGTGTCTCTTTAAGCAGCATGTTTGTTCTTGCATCATGCAGTTCCTGCAGCTACACGGAGTAGGAACTAAGTGTGGTTCAGGAACAATGTTTCCTGATCCCAAAATGGTCCTGGTTCCTTGATGCAAAACAAAAGTTCCTGAGTTCATGAAAAGTTTCAAAAGGTGCCATATTTTGACGCCCTGATACCAATCACGCCATCTCTCATGTTCTGATGCTCAGGTTACCTCGTGTTGACCTCTCCTGACCGCGACTGGTGGACAGGAAATGATAAAGGAAGCATTTCAAAGCCTCAGTCAGGGGTTCGGATCCCTGAGCTGGAAGGCATGAAGTGATGACGGTGTAAATGAATGATTCTCTGATGTTGTGTGATGAAGATGCATGAACGCATCAGGATAACATGACGAAGAGTCGCTCATGTAACGCTGGAGAGACGGAAGTTAGCTTGGTGTATATGCAGTTCTTCACCTGTGTTTTCATGTGTACAGTATGAATGTAAGTTCCTCATGAGTGTACAGTGTGTGTGTGTGTGTGTGTACATGCGTGTGACTGTGTTTGCAAGTAGATGTGTTCTGACATACTACAGTATTTCTACATATGTGCAATTTTTTGGAGATTCTTGCCTATGTGCAAAGCTTGTGTGTGTGTGTGTGTGAGAGAGAGAGAGACAGCTGAGTGACAGCAGACAGGGCTAAAGTCCCTCCTCACACGACAGTAATGGAGACGTCAGCAGGATAACAGAGCCGGCAGTGCTGACAGTCATCCACTTAGACAAACGCAACGCTGCATCCTATGGAGGATGGACACACACACACACACGCAGGCAGTATTAGATGAGCATCATCTGCATTCATGGTGGAGATGATTCCATTTGCAGGACCACTCAGCCTTTTGATGGTCTTATCTGGAAAGAGACACTGTCTGGCAAATGCCTAGCTGGAGAGTGTGTATGTGATGATTGTGTGTGTCTGTTTGTGTGTTAGTCTATCTTTATGCAAAAGTCTCTGTTCCCACCAACATCATCATCATTCCATGTGTGACGCATGACATGCACAACAGCACACACACTCTAACCTGAGAATGTTTAACCTCTTACTTCTGCTAAGGACCACAACAGGTCCGACGGAACCAAACCGAGTCTCTTCTGCAGGGTCTCAGATTTTGCTTCAAGGTGCTTTATTTTTTCTTAACCAATAGTCTAATAATCTGGTTTATCATATGTACCAGATCAGTGGTTCTTGTGGTTCCAGATCGGACTGATGAATCTCTGCCTGGTTTTCATGTGTTCTGTGCTCTGATGCTCCTGTCCTTACAGAGTCTGTTTATCTGTGTTTTTCCTGTTGTTCACCCACATTAAAAATCCATGATTCTCCTGCTAACAGTTACACAGCCTTATGAAGTCACGGTCATTTATATTTTTCCATAAATGCAGGTCTTCTTTGGAACTATTTTCCCCGGTGGAGGCATACATTCACTCCATGCTTTTTATTGTGCTTAAATGCTAAAATTATGTCACTTCTAAAAAAAAATAAAACCTGAATACACGTCTTGTTGGTGATGATGGATTACCTATCCCAAGAACGTTTACAGTATCAACAAGTTGATTTTAATAGAGAATGAACTGAAACCAGTTGAGGTCTGGAAGGTAGGAAAAACATCTTTAATTCACTGTTCCAGTAGTATCCTTTGGGAAATGATAGTCAGTAATGTTACATGTATGAAAATTGAATATATTAGGCTCAAACATGCAAAATGGCCGGTATGGTCCTTTAAGCATTTAGAAGGCCTTAGGGTCGTGTTGCTGTTTCGTGTTATCAACACGTATCCACGTGGTTTTGCTGTTTCCGCTCGTCTCTGCACTGATGAGGAATCAGATACTGGAAATGAGTCTGATTTCAGAGACGAGGACAGAAATGTTCCTGTCTTTATTGGTGTCATGTGGAGACATCAGCCAGACGCACACATTCATCTCACTTCATAAGAATGAGCTGGTCTCGTGCCACGCACCTTATTCATGTTGCCACAATTATCCATAAATTAATAAAACCTGACTGGTTATTACTCGGAGGAAGAGGGAGGGGGGAAGGGGCGGGNGGGGAGATATGAAGGCCTGTACAGTGAACAATCTCCAGATAATTAACAGGAAGATAAACAAAACATAAATTTGGATATTGCATTTATTTGGACTACCACTCAAATATGCGTGAACCACGTTATTTTAATTAAAAGATAAATCTATGTGACACGCTGCTTCCCAGTTAATTATTCAGTGCTGTACAATAAAAACAAAACCCATTAAATATGCCACGCACTCTATTTCTCCATTAACAGTAAAAAGCGCTCATCCTGGGGACATTTCAAATCTAGCTGCTGCCTTGCCTTTTTTCTCCCCTTTTTGTCCTCATCTCCCATTTCCCCCCCATTTCCCTCCACTTGCATTTATATTGCTCTTCAGACTCACAATAACATTGGCAAGATGTTTGTTGTGAGCAACTTTTTAAAAAATAAATTTATGGTTTTTTTGTTTCTTTATTTCTAGCCATCTAAAATGGACCTCATTATAGTTTTGTACAATAAATTTCAGATCTTCTGGACATGAATATACAGCAATATTGCATCTCATCGGTTACTTTTTGTTTGGTTCTTCATATATTCTCTGGATTTTGGTCAAACAAACTTTCATTGACACGTTTATATGCAAACTATACTTCCAATGTTGGTCAGACTGGATTTAGATGTCTACATGGATGGAATTGAAAGGATTCTGTCGTTTGCTGAATATAGATGTCTCATCCCTTAATCAGCTTAAGAGGGGAAGTACACCAGGTGAGGCGACGTGTGCACACGCTTACGCTGATTGTAAACCAATAGAGCATTTAAATGCATGCGAAAATCTATTTACAATTACATAATCTATGTCAATACATCAACTTTGATTTATACCAATTTCAATTTAGTAATTGTGCTTAAATGACATTTGAAAAAATCAAATGGATTTCCATAGTCAGAATAGAATCAAAGTTTTAAAGGACCATACCACAATGTTGCACATTTGACCTAATTTTTTCAATTTTCATACATGTTACGTGACAATCATTTCTCAAAGGATAAAACCATATTTCAGCTTTCCTGTTATTTTGCAAAACCTTTTAATCTTTCAAAATCAAATATTCAAGCGATACACCCACCTTAAAAATCCATGTTTCTCCTGCTAATAGTTACACAGCCTTATGAAGTCACGGTCCTTTAAATTTTTCCATAAACGCAGGTCTTCTTTTGGGACTATATTCCCTGGTGGAGGCATACATCCACTCCACGCTTTTTATTGAGCTTAAATGCTAAAATTACATAACTTCTAAAAAAAACAAAAAACAAAAAACCTGAATACACGTCTTGTTGGTGATGATGGATTACCTATCCAAAGAACGTTTCAAGTATCAACAAGTTGATTTTAATAGCAGAATGAACTGAAACCAATGGAGGTCTGGAAGGTAGGAAAAACATTTTTAATTCACCGTTCCAGTAGTATGCTTTGGGAAATGATTGTCAGTAACGTTACATGTATGAAAATTGAATATATTAGGCTCAAACATGCAAAATGGGTGGTATGGTCCTTTAACGTCCATGTAAACATATTCATTGATAATTAAAAATAAATGCAACAAAATGGATGATAAAGATTTTAAATATAATTTCATATTACAATTGAATTAACATTTTGTGGTAGTGGTACTTTAAATTTGGTTAAACCTATTTTTATCCATCACGTGTTGCATAAGCCATTGAGGATGCACAAGACAGTGCATTCCTAGTGCTGGTTCCAAGCCCAGATAAATGGGGAGGGTTAGGTCAGGAAGGGCATCGGGTGCAAAACTTATGCCAAGGAAATTATACGGATCACAAATCGGATTTCAGTGCCAGGGTCGGTCGAGGCCCGGGTGCCAGCGGCCGCCACCGGTGCTGTTTTGGTCTGTGGGGTGCCGGTGGAAACAGTGCTGTGAACAGACGCTGTGGCGACCCTGAACGGAAGCAGCCAAAAGAAGAAGAAGAAGACATGTTCTGAATAAGAGGATTTTATAATAAACATCCTAGAGTCTATAATGTGAATCTGTTGGAATTGGAAGTCACAAGTGTCAATGATTATGGTCAGCTTTTATTTCAAATTTTACAAATGTTTGTTTTGTTCCTGTGAAAGTAATAAAACATTAAAGTGTTCATCCCAAATGAAATATGACTCAGTCCGTACACTAACATACATGTTAAAACTTTGACTGAACTCGATTTAAGGTGATAAATCAGGTTCTTCAAATGTCATGTGAACACCATAATTAGACTGAAAACAGCATAAGTTGGAATAAATTTGTATTATATCTCAGAAAAGGATCTGGCATTTATTTTCATAGAAGAATGGAACATTTTGAATGTTTCAGATCATTTTATTTTAACATAACTCCGTGATGTGACGGTGCGGAGGGACCAGGAGACAGAGACGGCTCTTCCCAGAGGGAGAGGTTTTATTGCAGAAAAAACACCGGATAAATCGTGCTGCTTCAAAGCACGTCAGAACACAGAGACCGCAGAAAGAAAAACAGTCACGGACAAAAGCAAAAGTTTGATAAACCTTTACTGAAAGATGGCGTAATAAATAATGGCCGAGGATATTCTTCATTTAAATACAAAGTCATCTACTGTTATTATAATCTTATATTTTGCAACAAAACCCCTCTCCTCCATCCTCCTCCCATGGAAATGTTCACTAAGGAAAGTGGACTAGGATCGCATACTATGGAATCCTTTGCAAGCTGAAACAAACGGGGATGAGTTCAGCTTTCCTAGCACCAGTGATTATAATTTATATTAGAGCAAAATGCATCTGCTACTTCAATAGGAAGCTTGACAGAGATCACACAGCATGGAACAATGGAATGGATTATTTTGGGATTACAGCAGGGGATAAATGGTACATCATTCTCAGGGATGGACAAAGAGTATAAGTCACAGAGGAACGGCAACAAATGTCATTTCCTGTCTCAAAACAACTTCTTGCCTCATGTGAAAAGATGATGAAACGGTACAGAATTACATGCTGGAGGATAAATTGGAAAAGCCGAGGAACTGGTGCCCAAAAATGGAATGTGTCCTTTTTTAAAAAAACTTTTTTTTTCTATCCACTTTTTGCTGTATATATTTAAATATTCAGCAGGCTCTCTCTCTCTCTCTCTCACTCACACACACACACACACACATCCAGAAAAGCAAAGCCACAGCCAGCAGAAACACAGCGGCGTGCTAAGTCCTAAAGCTTTCACCTACATTGCGTTTTTTTTTTTTTTTTTNGTTTTTTTTTTTTTTTCTGAATTTCATGGTGTGAAGAGATCCTACAAAGTTTTAGATAAGGCAATGAGAAGGACCAAAAGAAATAAAACTAAAAATATGTCAAACTCTGAATAGATTTGTGAATTGAAAAAAAAAAAACAAAACAAAAATCCCAATTCTAAAACGCTTTCAGACATAGAATCTGTTAAATTNAAAAAAAAAAAACAAAACAAAAATCCCAATTCTAAAACGCTTTCAGACATAGAATATGTTAAATTGCTGGCATCTGTTAACCCTCTGGAGTAGCAAATATTTTCTGAGAAAATTATTCATTCTTGAAAAAAAAAAAAAAAAAAATGAATCTGAAAGAATTGTGCAAAAATAAAAAGTCAAATAAATCAGAAAAATGTGTCAGTTTTCTACTTGGTTCTAGAATATTCTAGAAAATGAAGTAAAAGTCTCCAAAAATCAGCAAATGTGTCAATATGACTTTAGACTCATGAGGGCTAAAATATGGAGTTTTAAAGCAGAGAATTTAGGTTTTCTTTGCCGATTTAACACGCCAATTTAGCTTTGACACCAGATAAAGAAGTATAAAGCATAACTGTTAAATTAACACGCCGACCTTCACCGGCTTTTACCTGAAACACACCTGACTAACGTAAGGGAAGCTTTAGGAATGAGTTTAAATTATCATGGTGTTATTTTGTGTGATGCTCTGTTGTTACCGTGTTTTTTTTTTTGTTTTTTTTATGAATTCCACCCTTAGTGTCCTACTGTCCACAAGCAGACGTACCTTCCTCTGAATGGACATGGTGGCGATATTCTGAAGCACAATGTACTGCACCTCTCTGTGATAAAAAACAAATTTAAAAAGTTATTATTCAGACACTGACTAAATGGACACAGAGAAACTTAGTTTTAACCCTATAACGCCATTTGTGTCACATTTGATACATGATTTTCTGAGACTCTACATCATCAACATGATCAATTACTGATCAAAACGTCTATTATATCTAAAAAAAAAAAAAAAAAAAAAAAAACAAGGCAGGCATTATTTCAAGATTTCACACTCACAAATTTGCCAGTTTTTAAAATCACAAATTTGTGAGTTTTTAAACTGGCAAAATTTATAAGTTTTGTTGCGAGTACATGACCTTATTAAATTATACTTTCCATTGGATTTAGCATTAAAGAAATTATTGTGCTTTTAGTGCAAAATCATCAAACTATCATAAGCACACAGACTTTTAAAATTGGCAAATTTTCGAGTTTTAAAACTGGCAAATTTGCGAGTTTAAAAACTCAAAATGATGCCCCCCCTTTTTTTTTTTTTTTTNTTTTTTTTTTTTTTGGTCTATATGGCCCTAATACGCTGTCATCATAAAGTCTAAAATAAATTATAAAATTTGTCAATTTTCTACTTGATTCTAGAATATTGTAGAAAATGCAAGAAAGGCTCAAAAATCAGCAAACAGCGTGTCAGTGACTTTAGACTGCAGAGGGTTAAAGTGGTACTTAGATCTCCTTTAAGGCAAAGCGCCACGAAGACTCTGTTCAAGCATGTCAGAGCCTTTACGCAGAGAGGTGAGATTTAGCATCTTCCAAGCGAGGCTAGCTAACATAGGGTTGTTGAAACAACAGCATCTTAGTGCCGTTTAGCTGTCTGCTCATCTCATCTAATTTTCTAATTTCTGCATCAGACCAATTCTCAGCCATTTTATCATTTGTAAAAGAAAGGCAAACAATTGAAAGCGTCACTTCCTCTCGTGTGATTGGTCCACATGCTACGCATTAAAACACACAAGGTCAGAGCGCCGTAAGCTAGTATTGCTGTAACGTCACTGAAGGAAGTGCTGTGGAAATTTTACAAAGTTCCACCGAGTTGAACTGCCGGTGCTACTTTTATGGAAATGTGATGACTCAGCGTCGTTTTTAGACATGATAAACCGCCAGCAAACGAACAGAAAGGACGCATGTCTGAAAGGAGCAAAGTTCAAACCATAAAAGACGACAACAGTTACAACCAAATATTTAACTTACTCTATTAGCCTCATGCACATACTTCTTTCTTTCTTACTTCTCTTCACCTCTCCATCGTTCAGCTCCCCCATCCTCTCGTCTATCTATGTGTGGGTGGGATTGTATTTCTCACCCCAGCTGTGTGTGTGTGTATGTGTGAGTGTATTATGTTGGACTGTAAACGCCTTCAGGCAGAGCTGTGGCACTAAAGCCCTGGGGTTTTAAGAGTTTAGCCCTCCCCAACTCTCTCTCTCTCTCTCTGTGTGTATGTGTGTGTATGTGTGTGTGTGCGTGTGCGGGAAGATATTGACTTTCTTAAAGTCCGGATCATTTCTCTTTATCAGAAAAACATTAACGACCCCCCCATCCACCCACCTCCCACCTCCCATCCACCAGCACCAACACAATACAAAGCGGTGTACTTTCTTATTCTCCTCGCCTGGTCGTATCCGATAGCCGCCAGCACAACAAAGTACAATGTAAGTTGATACTTTTCTTTTTCTTNGCCTGGTCGTATCCGATAGCCGCCAGCACAACAAAGTACAATGTAAGTTGATACTTTTCTTTTTCTTTTTCCTGCCCATAAAACAATGTAGTTTGATTTTATAAGATCAAAACATTCAGTTTTTAATGTTTCATGGTGTTTTTCCCCCTCAGGATTACAATCCTCACAAAAAAAAAAAAAAAAANAAAAAAACACGGCTTACACAGAATGAGAACGCCTCATTTTGAAAATAAAAAAACCCAACTTGTATAGTATTTCTATAGAAACTTTAGTATAATTAGAGACATAAAGCAGGATAAGTAGATTATTATCTGATTTTCATCCCTGTGCAGCAACTTCAGAAGAGCTCATCAGGGAGGAGGATCGTCCTGCTTTTTCTATCTTTGTCAAACTTTTAGGTGGAAATCACACAACAGATGCATAAACCTTTAATATGTACAGCACACCGTCGGCTACTTCTACACTCTCCTTCCTAAGCTTGATAAAAAAATCCTCCTCTGCTCAGTCCAGCACCTCCAATATACCACAGCGTCATCATCTTCATCATCAGGCGGAGTCAACACGTCCATGTTAATCTGCAGGCCTGCGTGGAGCCTGTTAGGCGACCTCCGGACGTCAAACAGCCAAAAGCAGAGTGTAGTGAGCCTTTACGTCCTGTAATGGATGTTTTAAATATGCCGCTGATTGATTCCTCTTGGTTTTCCAGCCTGTTTTACCAGATTGGGCTTGTTTTTCTAAAGAGTGTAAGTGGAGAGAAAGATGGAAAAGGATGGAGGGGAGGAGAAGAAGGTGACTCGAGGGGCTCCGGCCAGCTGATGGAACTCAACTTGACCCCCTGGCGTAGCGTCCAGAGTCAAGTTACCACTGTAGGACTGTGTGTGTGTGTGTGTGTGTGTGTGTGTTGCTGAATTGATTTCCTCTGCGATGACAGCTCCAGTCAGGCTGGCACCATTGGCCCCCTCCTTCCCCCTCTATCCCCTACACACACACACACACACACACACACACACACACACACACACACACACACACACACACNCACACACACACACACACACACACACACTGCTCATCACTCGTACTGGGAAAATGGCACCCACTGGTGTTATATTCTGGGTTGTTCTGTGGTGTGGCCGCCTCCTCCTCCTCCTCCTCCATCTTCCCTACAGTAACTGTTCCACTAAATCGTTTACACGGATCATTTTTCTGATAAAAGCATTATTTTTGGACAAAACTCTCCGTAATGATTTTCGATTACTTCTTCTGGCTTTCCTCTTCTTTTATCATCTTCCTCCTCCTCCTTGATTTGTCTCATAACTACGACTCCATTCACAGTTTCTATAACCTTCCTCGCTGTGCTCTATTAAAAAAAAAAGAAAAAAAAAAGCTGAATCACCTCATCACAAATACATCGATTATTACATTTGCTTAGTAAATGTTCACAGACTTCTAATAACACGCAGATTAAGTTTACTTCATGTTTATAACATAGGAAGTGTGGTGTATTCACGGCGCCGTTTGCTCTCCTTGTCCGCTGATGTTCGGTTGGAGCCGTCGGAGCAGAAATGCGGCGCTTTACTTAAACAACATCCATACGCACCAGGAAGAGTTCTTCTTCTGGCAATACAAGTCTATAAAATTTGAGATAATGTCTAACACAGATGAAAAACTCATTCTTAGCCGTTAGCCAAATCAGTTTAACGCAGCTTCACTCGTGGTGGCGAGACGCAGCCTCTCCAGCGAATGGCGAGGTCACGTTGCCATTCGTTACTCCCATTGGTCTCATCCGCATCTGCCATTCCACCAACGGCGACTCCAGACCCGTTGATGATGTCTTCAGAGTTCTTCTCTGGGACATCAGAGTCGGGACGGGAACGTTTGAAGCGTCGGTCTGGGTACTGGCTGTTGTCAAAGGGCATGCGGTGGACGCACAGCACGTGGGTCTTCAGGTTTCCCTTCTGGGAGGCGCTGTACGGGCAGTAACGGCACTTGAATGGTTTCTGGCCTGGTGAGAAACAGAGAAACATCATTACCGTTGTTATTTACGGGTTCTAGACAGAGGTGTGTAGTAACGCGTTCCATTTACTGCGTTACATTTACTTAAGTAACTTTTTTCACAAAAATTGTACTTTACTGAGTAGTTTTATTGCAGGACACTTTTAACTCATACTTGAGTACATTTATGAAGAAAAGCATATACTTTTACTCCGTTACATTTGGTCGCACTCTTTGCGTTACTTTTTTATTAACTGCGGGTCAAAATTCTCCACTTTCTCCACTGCAGCAGAGAAAGCGAAAGCGACTGCTCCACTGTGTGTGTGTGTGTGTGTGTGAGAGAGAGCTTTGGTCCAATCACATTCAGCGTCCCGTCATCTCCATGACAACGATGGGTTGACGTGGCTTGATAGGTGGGCCGGCCGGTGCCTTTGCATATAATATAATATGAATTAAAATGAACTTAAACTAAGCAAACACAATTTTTTTTCTTTCATAATTTTCTTGGCACTTAGATGAAAAATGGATTCTAAAAAGAGAAAGGCTGGCACGGAGAAATAGCGACAATTACGGAATTATTCGTCCCCGGCATCACTGGCATTTTCGTCTGGCCATATTCGCTACTAAAACCAGCAGCTACATTAACGCGTTGCGTCTTTGTCTACCTAAACATGTGACATTTCAGCTTCTAAGAATCAACATGGAACTTGAGGAAACGTGGCGGTAAGCTGCAACGTTAGCTACTTAGCTAGCTGCTGCTGCTAATGCTAACTCAAGTTTTCCTGTTCTATTCTGAGTAAATTCATGAAGCTAACCTAGCTAACTGTCTTGGCCAGAATTGTCATGATTTGTTATGTGGTAAATATCTGATTTATTAGTCTACTGTTTCTTTATATGATATGATTTGGATTGTATTAGAAGCTACATGTAGCTACTTTGCATTTTTTTCCTCAGACGAGCACTTTATAGCTTGTTGATTATTCTACAGAATAAGTTGATCAAAGTTACTCACTACTCAAGTAATCTTTTTAATAGATACTTTCTTACTCAAGTCATTATTTTGGTGACTATTCTTACTTATACTTGAGTTACTATTATCATAAAATAACAGTGCTTTTACAGTTTCTGACTACTCTACACACCTCTGGTTCTAGAGGTATTGGTGCCACAGACAGAGAAACCGTAATTATAATAAGGTGAATTAACAGAAAGCAAATGTTAATAAAAAATAAGTAAATAAATGGTGTTTTGTGGTCGCTGCGGTATGGGAGGAACCTCAAAGGAATCAACTTTCTGACGACAAATCGGCTTCTCAGGCCTTCAGGCTCATGTAAAGGTGTATTTAACTATATGAAAGATTAGACTGATAAACAGATTGGGAGAAGAGGGAAAACTGAGGACAAAGAAAAGAGAAAAAAGTAATTTTCTCATCTGCAACACCCCGGCAGCACTGCCCGAGACCCTTATTGAAACAATTACATCCTCATAACATTGCCCAACACTTAATACTCGCCTCGCTTTATGCAGTCAAAGAGCTGCTGAGAATTTGTCTGAACTAAACTTTTGCAGCTCCCCGAGTCGATATGCATCTTTTGAAGAGCGTGCATACATCTCTACTCCCCTGAACACAATTGCAGAGCAGAACAAGGCAAGGTATTTTTCTCTACATCCCACCCCGCCTCAGCTCCAGCACAGAATGTTCTCCCTAGATTGAATCTGATCATCACTGCAGCAAACACAATGGCCCTTAATAGCAGCAGCCGTTTGTTTGAGGGATGCCGATTACACCGCCATCATAACCCACTTCACTTAGCTCACTCGCTCACAGACAGAGAACAAAATGGAGAGGGAGGGAGGAAGGAAGTGGGAGGGGCAGAATGGAAGAGTTTGAGCTCTCTATAGTACTTTAGGTTATTAATAACAGTACATTTGCAGTTGCCTTCATTTGCTTTTTTTTTTTCTTTCTTCTGATTCAATTTGAGATGCTCTAAATCAAATTAACATATGGGACTTAAAAGAAGTGCTGCGATAGGTGCAGGGAATATAAATAGGCAAAAGGCCGGGAATTAAAAAGGAAACAATCTATTTGAGGCACTCACTTGCATACGCGTGGGGTTAGTGGGAGAGAGTGTAGAGTTCGCACACACACACACACACAGTATGAGGACACAACGAGGCAACGCAGGATGCGAGGAGGCAGGATTTGCAGCTACTTTGTGTTTGGCAATCTGACACAGGCTTCAGAGCCTCTCCAGCTTTCTGATATTACATTGTTTGCTCCACAGCCAGACAAAGGGGATTGCTACAAGTTTGGAGGCTTTGGATGTTCCAGTTGTCTGAATTTCCCGATAACTGAGTCGGCGGCACACAATGAAGGGTCCCTTTTATTCGTGTGCAGTTTAATTTCACACTCTCTTACATTACGTTAAGTCCGAGAGGCAGAATATCTCATCCCATTTTACACTTAGGGAGAGCGAGTTATGCCCCCAAACAACTCAACTTCCTCTTCTCCTCCTCATGCTCTATCTCACTGCTTTCTCAGTGGAATAAATACAAATCAAGTGAGGTTTATCTCCAGGGAGATGTTTAGGTAAAAAAAAAAAAAAAAAAAAAANGGGGGGGGGGAGAGATTGTGATTTGAATTGCAAAGCTTGAAAAAGTTTGGATAGGATATATAAAGTTGAGCTAGCTTTGAGATTGAAATTAACTCCTGCAGAACAATTTATACTCTCTCTCACAACAAGTCACACACTTCACTACTGTGAAAGGTTAACGTTTCCATCATTAATCCATATCTCTGGTCTTTGCCAATAACCAAATCAGCCCACATGCTGGTAGTGGCCCACATGCATCAAACCAACCATCGTTCCCTCAAACCAGGGATGAGCAACCTTTACTATCAAAAGGGCCAGTTTTGGCCAAGAAAAAAAATGTCTGGAGCCACAAAACATATTTGAGCCTTATAATGAAGGTAACAGCCTATTAAGTCTAAATTAGCCTATCAACATTACTCATAGGTGTAAATGAGCATTTATTAAAATGTTTTATCATGTGACTACTCTGCAATGGCTATTTATGATTATTTGGTACTTTAACTTTGCATTTCCATGACAATAATACCATGTTTTGTTGCATTTGTAAAATTATAGAACTACAGACCTTCTTGAATTAAAAAAAAAAAAATGTTTTAATATTTCATCAACTAAAATATGCATCATAGCCTACATCTGCTGCCTGGTGCCTTTTCCTCTTAATTTCGCCAAACTTCATGGATGTATACATAAATGGCTAGTCTTGAGTCTCCTGAGCTATGGATTACTTACAACAATGATAAATTAAAATTAAACTGCTAAAAAAATAACCATTGTTCATTTCCATATAATTTTTTGTCAAAGCCACATGGAGCCACAGGAGATGGGCAAAAGAGCTGCATGCCGCTCCAGAGCCGCAGGTTGCCTACCCCTGCCTCAAACTAACCCTCGAACCCTCATCCTCCAAATTCTACTTTCTGATTTTATCTGTTTGAAATCCAGACACTATCAGTCCCTCTGTGGTCACATTATTTACAGCTGGCATAAAATGGTAATGTGTTGCCAAGTTAGAAAATTATTTCCCAGTAATGAGTACTGTGATGATTTATTGTTTCAATTTCATTTTTACCATTCAAGGTCTGGTTGCTAGTCTATATCTGATTGATATAACCTGATGGTAATTTGATCTGTACTCACATAGCACACAAGACGTGTGTGTTTCATGAGTGAATAGAAGACATGTTAGGCAGAATGAGTGGCGATGATCATTTTTGAATAACAGAAAGAGATCCAGTCATCTGCAGGAGGTCAGACTTTTGCAAAAGGGAAACGATGTTGCAGCGCTTTTCGTACCGTTTGATACATGATCACAACAATGAGCAATCAGCATCTATGATAGAAAAAAATAGTAACAGTACAACAATGAGCACTTAGCAACTCAAAGATGGAGGTCAGAAAATGTAAATCAGAGAAAAATGTCTTTGGAAGCATAAAGAAAAACAGTATGAGTAGTATAATTATTCTGTTAGACTCACAGCTTTGATAAAGGTTTATTCTCCATTTTGCTTATTAGGCAGAATTTACAACTTGGATGATTTAAGTAAAGTTAATTTTCTTGATTCAAACTACAGTTGAACAGTTGACTTTGTTGCACTTGGGCAGTTAAAGGACCATACCACCATTCTGCATGTTTGAGCCTAATATATTCAATTTTTATACACATAACGTTACTGACAATCATTTCCCAAAGCATACTACTGGAACGGTTGATTTTAATAGCGTACCAGAATGAGCTGAAACCAATGGCGGTCTGGAAGGAAGGAAAAACATTTTAAATTCGATGTTCCCAGTAGTATGCTATCTAAAAATTTAAATGACCATGACTTCATAAGGCTGTGTAACTATTAGCAGGAGAAACATGGATTTTTAAGGTGGGTGTATCGCTTGAATATTTGATTTTGAAAGATTAAGAGGTTTTGCAAAATATTAAATATCAGAAAAACTGAAATACGGTTTTATCCTTTAGGAAATATGAAAATTGAATATATTGGGCTCAAACATGCAAAATAGACGGTATGGTCGTTTAAAGTAATTACATGCAAACCAGGGCTTGTTAACATGTAAAAGCTCTAGTATGCTTCAAAAGATGTACAACAAAACGATTAAAGGACAGCGAACTTGTCCAAAACTGCCTCATGCAGTTTAGCAACTCCATGCCAGTAGGGGACGCAGCATGCTTACAAGTCTCCTTTTACTACCGGATGCTGGAAAAGAGCCTAATAATGGACAGAGAGAGTTATCAGTGGCTAGAGTTTTAACAATAAAAAGAAGGCAGAGAAGACAACAGATGGTACATTTATCCCAATCAGACAAGAAAAAACATGGAAAAGTTATTCATTTGATAATTCCAGAGTTTAGGAACGAAATAGTGGATGAGCAAAACAAAAGCTGACTCTGCCGCCGTGCCTCTCAGCATGACTCAACCAGCCAAGTCATATTTGGACCAATCACGGCCAAAATGAAATATGAGAAACGGGAAAACTTTGCACAAAGAAACACCCAAAACCCAGAATAAGTGTGTCTTTAGCCTTTTTGTCCTTAAAGTTCTACTTCCTGTGAAGTATTCTGAGCTTTCAGACGATCAGCTTGGAGGTTTTGGGCAGCGGAAAAGTAATTAAATTTGTTCTACCTGAAAATTCAGTTCAGCCATCCATGACATGTGTGGTCTGTGTATTCCATTTTTACCTTCCTTCATTTCATCCCTTCATTCTTTTTTTTTTGTGTGTATTTATTAATGCAGTGAACACTGGGTGGGCTGCTTGAACAAAGGCCTTTAAGACTGAAAAAGAAAAAGGAGAAAAGATAGACTGATAGGAAGAAAAAGAGACATGGAGAGGGAGAGGGAGAGAGAGAGAGAGAGAGAACAGTGGTCTTGTTTTCATTAGTGTGGCATCATCTAAGGCTGTTAATTAACCCCCTAAGGCCCTCTGCATGGAGATCAGAGGAAAAGGGGGAAACGGGGAGGAGAAGAGGGCAGGAGGAAAGGATTCGGTGGGTGGAAGTGGAGGTGTGTGCGTGTGCATTTATGTGTGTACTAGGGTGGTGGTTAAAGAGGAGGTGGAGAGAAGATGCACAATCACCGTGCTGCCACAAACATGTTTTCAACCGACCCGACTCCTCCCTCAGCCACTATCTTATCTGTCCACACACACACACACACACACACACACTGAAGACAAAGGNCCCTCAGCCACTATCTTATCTGTCCACACACACACACACACACACACACACTGAAGACAAAGGAGAAATTTCCCACCTGCATTTCCTGCCTTTTGCTCTTTTTATTTGTCTTTTTCTTTTCTATCTCTTTTGTCATCTCATGTGCATTTTTTCCACTTTCATTTTACAATATTTTAATCTCAAGCAGCACAATATGTCCATTACAAATGACTGATAATATCAAATAATCCCATTCGTAACAATTTAGTTTGTCAGAACTTGTTGCTTTTTTTTTTTTTTTTNTTTTTTTTTTTTTTTGTCTCGTGTAATTTATTATCAGTTTTCTTTTGGTAAAATGAATTATTTTAATGAAGTAAATAACAGTGAAGAGTGACAGGAAAGGACTTTTAGGGTTGGTTACTGCATTGAAGTTGTAACATACCCAAACTGTGCTTATATTGCACAATTTGGTGCCATGTGTGAAAAATATCTTCACCACATTGTTGGAAAAGCGTCTTCTCACCTGCGTCTGTGAGAGGAGCTATCTTAAGAAGCCAACAGATGGCAAAGCTGGCATCACATGGCATTTAAGAAATGCTGCTTTTGGTTGAATGCCAAACGCTTTTGTTGGTTTTATGTGTGTATCAGTGTGTGTTTTCATGTCTGGCTATATGACTGGGTTTGTATATATGCATTGTGTATGTGCATATAGCCATGATGCTTCCATGTTTGCGTAGATGTGCATGCATCTGTCTGCAGCATGTAAATGTGTGAGGAACATTTTTGTATTACAGTATGCACCATCTGTGTGTGTTTGTGTGTCTGTTTGACTCTAAAGAACATAAAAAGGCAAGAAGAGGGAGGAAGTGTGTGTGTGTTAGCGAAAAAGAGATCATTATCTCATCTGTGTTTAAGGTTTTGGATTCCTGCCCCACACCAACTACATATGACTTTTACACACACGCACACGTACTGTGTATAACCTGGGTAATAAAAACCAACTGGATTAAGGAAATTCACCTCCCTCCTTAAAGGACCATACCGGCATTTTGCAATTTTGAGCCTAATATATTCAATTTTCATACAGGTAACATTACTAACAATCATTTCCCAAAGCATACTACTGGAACAGTGAATTAAAAATGTTTTTCCTACTTTCCAGACCTCCACTGGTTTCAGTTAATTCTCTATTAAAATCAACTTGTTGATACTTGAAATATTCTTGGGATAGGTAATCCATCATCAACCAACAAGACGTGTATTCAGGTTTTTTTTTTTTTAGAAGTTATGTAATTTTAGCATTTAAGCTCAATAAAAAGCGTGGAGTGAATGTATGCCTCCACCGGGGAATATAGTCCCAAAAGAAGACCTGCGTTTATGGAAAAATTTAAAGGACCGTGACTTCATAAGGCTGTGTAACTATTAGCAGGAGAAACATGGATTTTTAAGGTGGGTGTATCACTTGAATATTTGATTTTGAAAGATTACGAGATTCTGCAAAATATCAGAAAAGCTGAAATACAGTTTTATCCTTTGGGAAATGGTTGTCAGTAATGTAACGTATGAAAATTGGATATATTGCCTCAAACATGCAAAATGGGTGGTATGGTCCTTTAACTATATATGGAAACTAAGAAAGAAAGTATAAAAGACAGAGAGAGAGAGAGAAGGCATTGAGATAGAGCCACACAGAAGGTGTGAGCAATTAATTGTGCTAAACCATCTGTCCAGTCAGCTGCATGCATGCATGCGAGGCTCCCAGATTACTCAGCAAACTGCAGCAACAAGCTTACACACATCCATCCAACAAAGCATCACAGATTGACTGAAAATGAAAAATGACACTGCTGATATCGTATTTCCTGGACATTACAAAAGAGAACTTTCTACCCTTAGTCCTTTAGTGTAACCCCACACTACAAGAAAACGCTTCAGTGAAATACACAGTCATCTTCGTTTTTTGTTCTGTTTGTTTGTAATTTACTGGCAGCTGTGCAGCTCGCGTTCCCCCAAAAGCGGCGGAGCTATCCTTTATGTCTGCTGGTGGTAAGCTGGGATAAGAGGACAAAGTGGTCCTATGTGAAGCATGAGCCTGCTGATAATGGCATCCTGCAGCATATATTTACAAATTTAGATGAATAATGCTCAGTTTTCTGTTGTAAGGAGCGATATCCTGGAATTGAGCAGTCAGATTTAAATCATTATGGTTTTGCAGGACATCTAGGGATGTGCTGGTTTAGAACTCGAAATTTTCCAACCTCCTACTTGTAAAAATGCATTGGAACATCACTTGAAGTCGGAACTCCGACTTGAAAACTCGGACCAAATTTATCTACTCTGACTTCACGAGTATGACGTCACTAAACATGGCAGCGCCTGTGGAAGCGAGCTTTATGAATGTAAATGATCAACTAACAGCAGAATAAAGTATTTTTTCTTGCATGACACTGAAATAAAAAGGTCGAAATATATCGCCAAGTTATCTATCTACAGTATAATAACTGCGATTGATATGTGTGAATAATTTCAGAACATTTACTTCTCTGCATTAATGTTTAATACCGGCAGTCCCCGACTTACGAACGTCTGACTTACGAACAATCCGTAATTACGAACCGACCGCCATAAAGCCTATTAAATTAAGAATTCGAGTTACATACAGTGATTCTTAGTGCGCCGTCAAAATGTCAAAACATTGCACGTCGTCAGCGGTTCAGCGGTATTATTATGTTTAAGATGTTTTAGTATATCTGGAAGGGTTTTTATGCATAGAAAGGTAAAATATATACGCTAGATACGCACCTTACATAACTCTTCTGACTTATGTACAAATCTGACTTAAAGACAGCCGTAGGAACGGAACTCGTTCGTAACCCGGGGCCTGCCTGTACTGTGATTAATATCATTGTAAAACAACACAGCCAAACAGTCTTGTAGTATAACTTTACTTTCATTAGCATTTATTACCTAACAAGCTGAGGTGGCTAGCTTAGCTCGTGACACGTATTGCAGCATGACCTCTCAGTTACGAGTCAAACTGTTTTCCCTTCATTTTGGCAAAACACATAAAGAGATAAAAATTGGAGAAATTTGTGCTTGGCTGTTTATTATACTGAATACTTCACAGATGTGGCCAGACTTTAGGTTTGTGTGTTTATTGATTTTTTTTTAACCCCCCGCCACAAATAAATACACAAACATTTCATCAAACAAGCTGAAGGGAATTTATCCTTTTTTACATTCCCTCTAATGAATTAACAGCATTCCCCTCAGCGAGCTGCGTGTTGATAGAAAATTGGCCTGAAGTTTGGGGAATAGTGATTTGGTCGGTTTCCTGACTTAGCTAGAGAAAACCAACACGCAAATAACACCAGGGGAGGCACTTAAGGAGAGGAGAGGAGTGAGGGGAGGTGGGGTGGAGGAGAAGGAGCTCTTTCAGCATCAAAGCCAGCTAAAACATCCCCACCAGGGAGCAGGTCCCATGTTAAATACTGAACCAGATTATTAATTGCTGTACCAGTAGGACCTGTTAATAAGAAGCTAAAAATAGCACAAAAAGACTTCTGTCTTCATCTCTCACTCTGTTTGGCCTTTTTTTTCCCCATTTTTTTCTGCTTCNAAAAAGACTTCTGTCTTCATCTCTCACTCTGTTTGGCCTTTTTTTTCCCCATTTTTTTCTGCTTCTTTTTCTGTTCTGTTACTCTTTTTGCTTAAAGTTTTCTGTCCTCACTCGCTCATTTGCTCACTCATCCATTCATCTGCTGCTTCTCAGTCACCAACACTCATTTCTGTAATTATTCTCATTTCTTTACTCACTTCTGTAACACTTTCTCCTTTTTTTCACTCACTCATATTTCGGTAACCCATTCTCATTCCTTCATTGACTCATTCACTCACTCATCTGCTGACTTAGTCACCAACTCTCTTATTTCTGTAGCTAATTTCATTCCTTCATTCGCTCACTCACTTTCCTGCTTAGTCATTTCCTATCACCCCTTCACTCACATTTTCTATCACTCATTCATTCCTTCCCTCCCCTGCTTTCACCCCTCCCCTCACGCACTCACTCCCTTCCTTTCACCCACTCACATTTTCTGTCACTCACTCACTCATTCCCTCCCTCTGTCCCTCCCTTTC
This sequence comes from Lucifuga dentata, assembly GCA_014773175.1. Classification (NCBI taxonomy): domain Eukaryota; kingdom Metazoa; phylum Chordata; class Actinopteri; order Ophidiiformes; family Bythitidae; genus Lucifuga; species Lucifuga dentata. The sequence goes on from VXCM01005143.1 coordinate 67,059, forward strand.
ACCCCTTCATCCATTTTCAATCACTCATTCACTCCCTCCCTCACTTTCACCCCTTCACTCACTATCACTCCCTCCCTCCCTTTCACCCACTCACTCACATTTTCTGTCACTCACTCATTCACTCCCTTTCACCCTTTGGGTTATTTACTCACTCATTTCCTTTCACTCCTTCCCTTATTTATTCATTTGCTCACACATTTTCTCATTCACTCTCATTTGCTCACCAATTCATCTATACAAACTGCTCCATTTGCTTAGCTACTCACTCACTCATATTTTCTCTCACTCTTTTACTAAATTTCTCACTATTTGAGGTCATATGTTATCTCACTCATTCTTTACTCTTATTTGTTTATTCACTTATTCATATGAGTATTTGCTTGTTCACTCACCCAGTCATTTGTATTAGTTCCAGTTTATCCATTATGTGAAGGAGTACAAATCAGTTTGTCTAAATGAAAACAGCCCAGGCCTGTGTGTGTGTGTGTGTGTGTGTGTGTGCGCAGGAAAGACACCCAGCCTCGCCTTATTTTTCCTCAGCTAGAGTCCCTGCTGAACTGAGGGAGGCACAATCTGCTGCTGACCTGTCACTGTAGACAGATAATGGATGCCCAGTTGCATGTGTCCATGTGTGTGTGTGTGTGTATGTGTGTAGGCCCATCTGGGGGGGGGGGGGGGGGGNGAAAAATGGAGGGCGGTGGGGGTTGATAGATATGCTGGCCACCTGCTTCTCACTCACATTCTGACACAAAGTGCATCGGCTGCTCCACTGCATTAATCATCATGAACTTCCTGTGACCTCAGCACACGGCCATAATGGTTTAAAGTTATGAAAACACGAGAAACACAGCGAGAGATGGCAGGCACACTGCCACACACATAAGATTTTGCTCCAGTTGTCGTGGACTGGCCAAGAGTTCCGACAAAAAGAGGGAGAATGCACACGTGGTCAAAACTAAAGACTTTTTAAGTTAAGTCATATTGGTGAGGCGGACATCGCTGAAAAGCTCCTCTAAGACCAGAGGAGCAACAACAACCAGTAATGTAGAAAAGTGCACGGATGTGTGAAAAGTAGTGTGATGGTGAATGCTGAGCAGCAAAGAAACCAAACCAAGAGTTCATGATGAGACAAACAGAGAACCTGAGCAGAGCACCTTAAATACTGATCTCAGCCTGACTGAACCCAGGTGAAGCTCCTCCAGGTAACAACCACCACCAAAACCGAGCAGACCAGGAAGCAAACCGAGCAGAGTGGGCGGGGTCATCACACAATGCTGGGATTATGAAAATTCCTTATTGTGCATTCTTTATTTATTGATAAGATAAGATAAGCTTTATTAATCCCACACTGGGGAAATTTACTTGTTACAGCAGCTTTAGATTCAGAGTACAGGGAAACAAGTGATAAAAATATAAACATATAAAGTAGAGAAAATACAATATAAAGGATATATGAAAAAATATAAATACACTGTGCATCAGTGAAGTACAAAAAAAAACTGAATTAAATTGATTAAATTAATTAAAATCTGAGTCAGATTACTTTTCAGTTTTCTGAGAATTCCCTTTGAAAGGCGCCTGGCTACACAGGACAGGTCTACAGCTTAAACAGCAGGGTTACCACAAGGACATGCTCAAACATAAAATCATATTTTAGTTTTCCTATTATTTTTCAAATCCCCAGATTTTTCAAAATCAAACATTCAGGTGACCTTAAAATTAAATGTTTTGCCTTCTAAGACAAGGTCATTTTAATGTCTCGGTAAAAGTCATCTTCTGCTGGGACTATATTTCCTGGCGGATACATAAGTCTTCTGTGCAGTGCCGTGTTGGATCAGTTAAATAAAGTTAGTACAAAAAAAAAAAAAAAACCCNAAAAAAAAAAAAAAAAAAACCCTAATGAACATGTTGTTTGCTGTGATAGATTATTTATCTCAAACTTGTTAAAGTCTCTACAAGTTGATTTAACGGAGTCTTTCCTTCGTACAGCTCTATGCAGCACATAACGGCTTAGAGTTATTCTGTTCATATATACTCCACTATAAGCCCAGTGTTTTTAACCATATTTCACAATGCAAATCGGGGGTCGGCAGATCGAAATTTCCAGGCGTGGAAATACTACTAATTACCAATACCCATGGAAAATAGTTTAAATCATACCTTAGAAAGAGATATTTCCTGACTAAACTTCTTATTAAGCGCATTTTGCGGAGGCCAGTAAGGCTAACCAGCTGCTGAAATAAATCTCACAACGGGCAGCGGTACCGTTATTTACCTCACCTCATGTTTTGATTTTGAAAATAAATAATCCACGAAAAGAACAAGAGCGCGATGTTATCATTCTGGTGTGAGTCAGGAAAAGACGTCCCGTTAACGTGGTGAAGTTTTAAAACAGTCGCCACAGCCGGTAATGTCCAGCACATAGACGGACCCGCATCGCCTCCGGTACAGGATAATTACTGAAAACACGTAACGGGTGAGATTCTTAAAAAAAAACAAACAAAAAACAAAACTCACCATAATTACACAGCTAAATATGCTAAATAAGCGCCGTGATAATTACAGCTCATTTGTAAAGCTTCCCTTACCTTCATCAAAGCATCGTTGAACTGTTCGGTGATTCAGAAGAGGAAGAGGAGTCCGGAAAACTCCTCACAACCTCAGCTAATGTTAGCTGCATAACCAGTGGCTTCCGGTACAGAAAAACACAGGAAGGTAATCTGCTAAACAAATAAACTGATGGAACAACTTTGGAGGTCGGCTTATATGCGGGTTTCTGTAAAAACCTAATGTTGCAGTTGTTGTTGTTGTTGTTGNTTTGGAGGTCGGCTTATATGCGGGTTTCTGTAAAAACCTAATGTTGCAGTTGTTGTTGTTGTTGTTCTTCTTACCATCCATATTGTTGCATTAACGGCCTCTACTGTATCTTTCCTCCATAAATTATTTCCAGACTTCATGTAGTAGTGAGTGAAACAGATTTCTCCTAAACTCCTTTTTCTACCTTCTAGATTCTGTCAGTTATTTCTGCATCCTTTAAAACTTTTATCACTCCTTTACATCCTAAAATTGTCAGTAAATCTTTCATACTCTATTTTATTAGCCTTACAGTATCCTTTAAGGAATTCCCTTTGTCTCCTATAACTATACATTGAAATAAGACATATTTAATTGTCTCCATGATTTGACAGATTTCACACTTTCCTGTTGGATGTTTTCTTTTAATGACAATGTTCCATTTAACCTGGTATGACCTATTTGCATCCTTGTTAATATTCCCTCTTCTTTCCTGCTAAAACTTAATATTTTTTCTCTCTCTACCTTTGAATGTATAGAATACAGATGTCTTCCTTTTCCATTACTGTCCCAGCTTTTCTTAATCCATTTCACTATTACTGACTTTATTTCACATCTGTTTAATGGTATTTCAAATTGAATATCACTATTTTGAATGCCTCTTTAGCTAGTTTATCCACCTTTTCATTTCCTTTGACTCCTCTGTGTGCTGGAACCCGTAAGAATCTTACCTAAATACCAGTGTTATTTAGTCTGAAGCATAGTTTCTATCAATATACTTTGTCCTGTACTACTTGAGTAGCTTTCTATACTTATCAAAACTGAACTTGAATCTGAGCATATTGGGGGTCGGCCTATAGTCGAGTATATACGGTAGATACGCTCCCCATGGTTGTTGTGCACAGTTGTTGTGAAAGTGCTAAAAGCATAAGTGGCAGGTTCCACGTGGACGGACGGCGCCGAAACAGACCGGGTTCACGTCCTCCTCCGTGTCCACATCTCAAAGGACATACCGGCAAAAGTGCCTGTTTGAGCCCAGTGCAGAGGATCAACAAAGGATATTTTATATAATTACAAAGTTGAGTTGTAAGTATTTATAGATTATTGTTGACATTGATATTTTATTTTTAATCATATTTGTTTTATTATATATTCTTTTTTTTTTTGCTGGCAGAGGATTGTAAAATCCTGTACCAGAAAATTTTCAATAAATTTCAATGAAATACATACAATCCTCATACATGTTACATTACTGACAACCAATTCCCAAAATATACTACTTGAGTGGTAAATTTCAGAATTGTTTTTCCTACCTTCCAGACTTCCATTGGTTTCAGTTCATTACAGTAGCTATTAAAATCGGGAGCGTATCTGTGTTCCCAGGCTGCTATGTTCCCCAGTTCGATGTTGTGTGTTACAAGTGTGTGTTAACAGACTAACCTTAAACCATTATGTGCTGTATTGTGCTATAAAATCTGGGGAACGTAGGACCCTGGGAACGTAGGAATGACCTCAGACCATGAACTTCAACGGTGGCCTTCTGCTAGCTCTGCAGGACGAAGACCTTCTTAAACCCCAACAGACACAAACCCAGCAGAAACAGAAGTAGTTTCCCGTCACCAACACCCAGAGGCAGTGAAAACAGAGCTGATTAATAAAGGAGAAAAACTGATATTACGTGCATTAGCTGCAAGACAGAAATGTTTGCCATTATTTATTGTTTTTCTCTAGCAGCTAAACTCTGCTGCCTGTAGCTGCTGTCAGTGTGCCTTTAAGCAAGACATTTAACCGACCACCTTGGTGATACACTTCCATTCCAGTAATTTAATGCCAGTTTTGATATGATGATATTGCTCGTTGGCAGTCTTTTTTTAAATAGTGCGCTAATGCATCAGAAGTAATGCGGTAAAGATTTATTGATGTCATAATGCGACATGGAGCATCTTTAAATAAAAAGAAAGGCAGAGCCACGCATGCCTATCATGTGTTGCTTCTGCTTACTGGTAGCAGGAGGAAGTGAGGTGTGTGTGTGTGTGTGTGTGTCACGCTGCCTTGCTGGACAGGCAGACCAGGTGCTCCTCAAGGACTCGCAGCCAATTTGTGCAAAACAGGAGGAGAGGAGTGGATAAATAAAAAGATTGTATTGTGTGTGAAAATGTGTGTGTGCGTGCATGAGATCATGAGTGTCTGTGTCTGCGTGTCTCCTCACCCATACGTGTGCACACTATCGCTCGTGCACAGTTGAGCTCATCACTAAAACTAGAACAGAAACTCTCAGATGCTTCCGTGCCGCAATGCATGCTGGGATTTCTTTATTCTGTCTGAAGTTTGCAGCTGGTCTTGGGATGAATGAAGCCACGTTTTGTCCATCCATCCATTTTCTGTACCCGTTTGTCCCGTTAAGGGTCACAGGGGGCTGGAGCCTATCCCAGCTGTCATTGGGTGAGAGGCAGGGTTCACCTGGACAGGTCACCAGCCAATCACAAGCTGACTCATAGAGACAGACAAACTCATTCACACCTACAGCCAATTACAGTTTCTAATTCACCTGACCTGCATGCTTTGGAGGCGGGAGGAAGTTGGAGCACCCAGAGGGAACCCACCAGACACGGGAAGAACATGCTAACTCCACACAGAAAGGACCCGGTTGGACTCGAACCCGGGACCTTCTTGCTGTGAGGTAACAGAGCTAACCGTGCCGCCCCGAAGCCACGCAGATAAATTTAGCGTTTGACAAAATCTCTCTTTTTCACAGAGCTCAGCTTGTAAACGCAATCAGGACTTGATGATTTTTAGCGTTTTCTGATCGTGATCCTGCGTATTTGTAAAGACTAATCTAACGCAGCGTTATCTACGCAGCTTTGGATCAGTTTCAACACATAACTTTTTAAAACCCTTCCCAGCAGAGCTGTTATTTACTCCCTCTCATAATCTCTCCCCTTCCCCCTCTTCTTTATCTCCTTTTCTCTTTACTCTTGTTCTTCTCCTTCATTTCCTCCTCTTCTCTCCTTCCTTCTTTTTCTCCCTTTCTTTCCTCACTGGGGAAGCCTATTTGTCCACTTTAAGTGAAATCACTCAATTCTTTGAGGAAGAGACTTTAGAGACCATTGGTAACCGAGAGAGAGAGAGGGAAAATGAAAGTGTGTATGTGTGTGTGAGAGAGAGTCCACCTTCCAAATAAGTTCCATTAATCATGGGCCAGAGTCTAATGTAACTAATATTTTACAATTAGAGGAGACAAGATGGAGCTAGGGGCCATCTATCTCCCTTACACCACATGATCATCGATTCATAAGAGCTGAGAAGAGCAAGAGAAAGGGGAACATACCATACAAGCCCTGCACACACACACACACACACACACACACACACACACACACACACATATACACACTTATACATTTACCTAGAAACTGAAGGATGCATTAGAATAAGGGAACGTGGTGTCACTTTAAAGGACCATACCAGCCATTATGCATGTTTGAGCCTAATACGTTTAATTTTCATACATGTTACTGACAATCATTTCCTAAAGGATAAAACCGTATTTCAGCTTTCCTGATATTTTGCTAAATCTCTTAATCTTTCAAATCAAATATTCAAGTGATACACCCACCTTAAAAATCCATGTTTCTCCTGCTAATAGTTACTCAGCCTTATGAAGTCATGGTCCTTTAAATTTTTCCATAAACACAGGTCTTCTTTTGGGACTATATTCCCTGGTGGAGGCATACATTCACTCCACACTTTTTATTGAGCTTAAACACTAAAATTACATAACTTCTAAAAAAACCTGAATACACGTCTTGTTGGTGATGATGGATTACCTATCCCAAGAACGTTTCAAGTATCAACAAGTTGATTTTAATAGCAGAATGAACTGAAAACAATGGAGGTCTGGAAGGTAGGAAAGACATTTTTAATTCACTGTTCCAGTAGTATGCTTTGGAAATGATTGTCAGTAATGTTACATGTATGAAAATTGAACATATTAGGCTCAAACATGCAAAATGGGTGGTATGGTCCTTTAACTGCCCAACGCATATTACCTACATACTGTACATGTTATGTTATTGAAAAACAATTTCCAGAACATAAAACAATATTTTAGTTTTCCTGTTATTTTGTCAAATCCCCAAATTTTTCAAAATCAAATGTTCAGGTGATATAAACACCTTAATGTTCAGCGTTTTACCTGTTAACACCGTTGTAGAGCTACGGTCATTTTAACGTCTCGGTAAAAGCCATCTTCTTCTGGGACTATATTGTCTGGTGGATGTGCAGCTCCGTGTTGGATCAGTTTAATAAAGTTACTTTGAGAAAAAAAAACTTCATAAATGTCATGTTTGCTGTGATTTATCTCCTTTAGAGTCTCTATAAGTTGCTTTTAATAGTTTACTGAAATGAACTGAAATGTAATGCAATGTCATCTGTAAGGCAGGGAAAAAATATTCTAAAATTTACCGTATGTTTGGTAAATGGCTGTCAGTAACATAACATGTATGCAGGTTGTATGTATTGGGCTCAAACGTGCTAAACATGCTAAATATTGTCTTATTTGTCACTACAGAATGTTGCTTGGGAATCCATCATGTGACATGACAAAACAACAAATCCAGTATTTAAGTTAGTTTCTGCTTGTCTGAAACCACCTTGCAGAAGTGCCTTTGAGCAAGGCACTAAACCATAACAGCTGCAGAAGTCCTCTATAGCTGAGGAAGGTGATTTTCCTTTAAAATATCACGCACATCCATGACATTCCCTGAACATTTCTGCAACATGCAACAACTCATCCATGCAGAGCTCTGAGCCAAAACCTGGCCTGTTCTGCCATCTGGTGGCCGAACTGAGAACTGCACAGGAAGTCACAGCCGCTTTATGAAGGAGCAGAAAATTAGAGGCAGCTGAACAAATGAGCAGAAAGATGAGTTCATCTGCAGGTCACCATCTGCCCAGCGACCAACCAAACGCTGCAGACTGCAGAGCGTCATCTCAAACACACCGGTCCACACACACACACACACACACGCATGCACACACATGCACGCACACACCTAAACAGCATGCTATGGAAGAAAATGAGAGAAAATTATGGAAGACAGAGAGAGAGAGAGAGAGAGAGAGAGAGAGAGAGAGAGAGANGGGGGGGGTGTTGGAAGACAGGAGAGACAGCAAATGATGAGAGAGGAAGTTAAATGAAGGGCAAAGATTGATGTTCATCACGCTGTAAAAGAGGTCGCTTCAAATGTTTAAATTGCTTGGCTGAACAACGAACAGCAAACACACACACACACACACACACACACACACACACACACACACACACCCATTACAGGCCGGATGGAATGAAAGATGACCTAATGTGTTCTGTAATCAGGCACATGTGCACCATTACTTAAAGACACACACCTACTCCAGCGTAAGGGCATTACACACACACACACACACATACAATTTAATGCATGCACATCTGCATGTGCACATCTGCATGTTAGCATGTGCACTCAAACATGTACATGTGCATAAACATAAACACACAGAGAAGCAAAGCAAGTTATTCCAGATTCTTCCTGATCAGGCTGACATCTTGCCTTCGAAAACATCCTTTTTACAGCAGACCTTGGAGCGTGCGTGTGTGTGTGTGTGTGTGTGTGTGTGTGTGTGTGTGTGGTGTGTGGAAATAAACCAGTCAAACGGTTACTTTCTCCGGATGTGACTTTTATTGGGAACAGACCGGGGAGGTTTGGAGCAGGAGGCCCCACATCTGGTGTGGTGCAGCTGATCCGTTTAAAAATTAGTCAGGCATTGACCTGGGCAGCCTCCCAGCAGCTCGCCAGCCTTTGGGGTCCTGACGTTAGGTTAACACAAATACGGATTCCATCAGCACTGCAGGGATCGGGTTTCAGGCCACAGAGGAGGGACTAAAAGCGTAAAATAGTTCTTCCTTTGAAAGCAGAGGATCGTTGCAGGAAGCAAAGTGAATGTTTGATGTGTGGGAGGTTTGTTGCTGTTTTCATGTTACGCAACAGGAATGACTTCTACCCACAAAAGATGAGCGTGTGCACGTATATGCACACACACACACACGCACACACACATTTAGTATACTTTTAAGGACTCTTACATTGAGTTCTTGACCTCTAACTCTGACTGTAACCACCTAAAACTAAACTGCTAACTGAATTATTTACTCTAATTCTATGTCTTTCTTTAATTTAACTGAAAAATACCAACATGATTACTTATTATTATTCACTTATTTTTAAAAATAAGTGAAAAATAAAAATAAGTACAAAAAATAAGTACTTAAACATCCAAATTCAAAATTCATTCTGTCCATCCATTGATATGCCACCTTCATCTGATGCAAAATAAATCCACAAACTTATAAAATGATTCTATTTGCAGAAATTTCTGAGTGATGCAAGTAGTTAAAGAACCATGCCGTCCATTTTCATGTTTGAGCCTAATATATTCAATGTTCATACACATAACATTACTGACAATCATTTCCCAAAGCATGCTACTGGAACGGTGAATTAAAAATGTTTTTCCTACCTTCCAGACCTCCATTGGTTTCAGTTCATTCTCTATTAAAATCAACTTGTTGATACTGTAAATGTTCTTGGGATAGGTAATCCATCATCACCAACAAGACGTGTATTCAGGTTTTTTTAGAAGTTATGTAATTTTAGTGTTTAAGCTCAATAAAAAGCGTGGAGTGAATGTATGCCTCCACCGGGGAATATAGTCCCAAAAGAAGACCTGCGTTTATGGAAAAATTTAAAGGACCGTGACTTCATAAGGCTGTGTAACTATTAGCAGGAGAAACATGGATTTTTAAGGTGGGTGTATCACTTGAATATTTGATTTTGAAAGATTAAGAGATTTAGCAAAATATCAGGAAAGCTGAAATACGGTTTTATCCTTTGGGAAATGATTGTCAGTAACGTAACATGTATGAAAATTTAATGTATTAGGCTCAAACATGCAAAATGGGTGGTATGGTCCTTTAAGAAGTGCTTCAGTTTCACAGAATAGAAGTCAAATTGGTGCCTATAGATGAAAATTAATCTGTAAAAATTGTAAAAAAAAACAAAAAAAAACAAAGCGACTATATAATCTTACTGTAATAAAAAAATGAAGAAGATGGATAAAAAAGTAAAACGTAGGAGAAGAAAGCTCTGGATCTTCACTTCTGCACGTTCCTCAACACACAGGATGTGTTTGAGAAATGACGTCGTTTAAAGGTGGGAATCTTTGCTTTGGCTGTCGTCTTTCCTCTCGTTCCCGTCTCGTCTCTCTGCAGCTACTTTGCGAGCGCCTTCTAGCGCAGACAGCAATTTAGTTGTTGTGTGTGTTTGACATCATGATCACAGTCTGTGAAGCTTCGCCATCAAATTGACTGAGAGATAATAACTTGTTTTGGGTGTGATGGACGACTCTCTTAACAGTTTACCCGCTCCCGTCACACACCCGCTCTGTCAGGAAGGAGGAAATTAAAAAACAAAAGGAAACAGGCTGTCGCTCCGTGACGATGCGTTTTTAGTTTGAATACATTTTATTTTTATTATAAGTACAGTTCAGTAGTTACAAAACGAAGCATCTGCCATGAGGATACAGCGAAACATAAAGAGTGTTCAGCTCACAAGACAGGTTTTGTACATAATGTGGAGTGGAATGCTCATTATAGCTGGTTCAGAGAAAGAGAGAGAGCCCAGACTCTCACCATTCATCTCTCATCTTTACACCCACAGGAAACAGAGAGGGTCAGAGGTCACAGCTCACCGAGACCCAGTCATGTGATTGGTCAATGCTTCCTTGGGATGCGTCTGATTGGTTTACTCAGACCCCGTTAAAAGACTTCCTCCCTTCAGCACCCTGTTACATTTCTGCATAACTTAACTTCCTGCTTTCATATGTCAAACTCTTCTTTATTTTTTAATCCCCTCCTTCTGCTAATTTTGAGAAAATGATGAAGTGTAATCTAGATAACAATAAAATTATGGTTAAAAAAAAAAAAAATCAGAGGCTCTCTGCATCAGAATCTTCACAAGTAGGAATTTGAGCGCTGAAAGTCATCCAGACGAAACCAATCGTGGGTCGAAACGGCGTGTGCATACGAAACGAATCTGGGCAGCAATCTGTCAAAGCCACATACAGTATAGAGGCTGTTAAAAAAAAAACTCTTCTATTTGGACTGTACATTACCGCATTAGAATTTTTCTCTGGGTTCACAAAGAAAGACAGAAACATTTCACAATGCCAAGGGACACACAAACACACACCTCAGTTAGGTTAGTTAGCTAGTTTTGTACTGTATAGGTTGGATTTATAATACTATCACAGTGCAAAATACTTCTGAGAACCAAGAAAAGAAAAAGAAAGAAAAGAATTAAAGTCCCTCTATGCTTAATGAATTCTGTATATATGGGGGCAAATATGTTTTGCAGCACAGGAGACGATTGTCATCTTTTTTCCTCTTTTTTTTTGATTATTAAATGGAGAAGGCAATAATGTACAGTACATATAAAAATTAAAAATAAAATCAACTCTACATCCTCTAGTCTAGCACAGCTACATAGCTTTGTAGAAGCAATAACAGATGAATTGTATCTAAGGCTATACACAATAAGTATTTTTTCTTTTTTTTTTTTTTTNTTTTTTTTTTTTTTTGCTCTTTTCTCATCGTAAAGTAAATACATCAAACCATTTTCAGTAGTCAGTAACACTGTGCAACAATGATCGGTGGCAGTATTTTACAAACATCTGCAACACTAGAATCCTTCAGGCTGACGTGAGGAATGAAGAGAAAGGGGGCGGAGGGCGATAAAGAAAGAAATTCTTCCCCTTTTTTGTTTTTCAGATCTTTTTTTTTATTATTGTTCTTCTGTCAGACTCTAGAAGAAAGCCTACCTATTCAGAACGTGGCCATGTAAACTACTGTTGCTCCTTTGCTTTTGCTCGTCACAAACATTTTAAAACTTTTTCACTTTTTTTTGTTTTGTTTTTAACTACTGTATATCTCTCTATGTACATAAAGCGTCTACAGGCGCTGTTTTAAATGATACAGGTCAAGAAAAAGACATATAACAGGGTGAAGCCTCTGCAGGCCGGGTTATAGAGGGGAAATATAGTAGCGGAAGGAACATTTAGGGCAGTTTGAAGATATTCCATGTTTCTATAATCATCATCATCATCATCATCAACACCACCACCATCATCAAAAATCAACTATGGTTATGATTTAAGCAACATTAACACCATGCTGTTTCTGGAAGCAAAGCTTTATAGTTTTATATTGTCAGATGTTCTCCTACTGGTTTTATAGTGTCTTTCACTTGTCACGAGGTCATGTGACACAAACAGTGATTCTGATAGGACAGCCAGAAGGGGATGGAGATGGATCTGGCCTGACAGTGAAATATACTTGGTCTCTCTTAACAGTCCAATGAGTTTACTTTGTCTCACACACACACACACACACACACACACACACACACACACACATCACCATGGTGGTCTTCAGGAGAGAGAAGCCTTTCGTAGTTAAGCATTTGATTAAGCACGACACTCAGTCCTAATTAAAAAATAATATCAGTAATAATTATTGTTCCAGGTCACAAGGAATGTATCAGAGACTGTGGGCCAGTTGCTAATCGTACAGGTAGTTTGATCCAAAAACATTGTGTAAGACAACAAAGATGGCGTTCAGACCACAGGAGACAAAACATCATCACTTTAGTGTCCGAGGACGCTTGCAAAAGTTATTCAGTCCGTCTCGCAAATCCGTCCCCAAAGGAAACTGTCCTTCATATACGTCACACCTCGTCTTCAATCTGACGGTAGAATGTTTTCATCTTAAATAAAGTCTTTGTTATAGTGTATTCCTTCATTTTATTCTTCATCCTCCTCCTCCTCATCATCTCCGCCTTCATCATCATCATCATCATTCTGCCTTGCTCCGGTGTGGGCTGTTAGTCTTTGTTTACAGCGTGGGCGTCCAGCCCCTCAGGGTCGCCTAGGTTATGGTTGTTAGGGTGGTTAAGGTCGTTGTTAAGGTGGTTGGGGTCGTGGGTCAGCGTGGGGTCATGGGTCATGGACTGGTCCTCCTCTCCTACCCACAGATGTGCTACGGCCAATAAGAGAAGAAGAGGCAGATTAGCACCACGGACCCAAACACACTGAGGCCGGATTCACATGCTAAGCGTTAGCGTTGGCGCTGACATGGGCGTTCTGCTGCACATGTAACGGTTACCATGGACTGTAAAGACAGGATGTAGCCTAGATGCGATCTTTGCACATTTGTGGTTAAAATCGGATTTCGGTTTTGACTCGNGATGTAGCCTAGATGCGATCTTTGCACATTTGTGGTTAAAATCGGATTTCGGTTTTGACTCGGGTAGCGACATGGACATCGCAAAAACAAAAATGCTCTTCTTATTAGGAGAAGAAAAGTGAAAAACGGTGAATGTGGGTGATGAAACCTCACATTTCAGACGTTATATTGATAATTTCCAAACCTGACGTTCCTGTCTGACTGCTAACATTTTTTTTTTTTTTTACCAGATCGTGAGACGATTTAAAGTTGTGTTGTATATTCTACAGATTATAAGCTCCTCCTTTTCTTGTGACGTGATGTACAGCAGCGCTCTGATTGGTTGCATGTCGGAAAGGTCAAAGTTCATTTAAATGAACTTTGAGCGCCGCGTCAAAACGGAGAATCTGAGCATCGCGCGGCGCTCAAGGTGGTGTGATGCGACGTTAGCAGTCACCGCTCAGCTCCCAATACACAATAATGGAACGCCCAGGTCAACGCAATGCTAACGCTTAGCATGTGAATCCAGCCTTAGCCTCTGTGATGAAGCAGCACACGCTAAGCTGCAGCTTCACACAGCAACTTATTTATCTTTACTCCTTCATCATTTCTTTTGTGCATCTTCAGAAGTCTGTGAGTGTGATGGTGTTCAGTGAAATAAGCATTTGTAAAATGATATGAGATACTAACACATTATGGATATGACAACTGGAGCAGTTTCATATTTGTTTCAAGCAAGTTTGTTGGCTCAGTAAGTGTGACAGGAAGTGTGACAGTGGGTGAGAAGTGAAGTGAGTCATTCTAATAACAAAGTTTTAAGACTCGGTGAGACACTGAGAAATGCGTAACTGTAATTAGGTCCCACAGCGGCGGCCACTAAATAATACAACTCCCCCCCCCATTCCCTCAGCAACTTCTCAGAAAATTATTTTGCAATAAAACGCCACCGAACACATTTGCATGTCATGTTCTTTTAAAGTGGCGTTATGAATCTGACAAAACCAAATTAAAACATGGTTTTATTTGAGCCGTGCTTTTTGCGGCGACAGAAATGGATATCCAAATGAAAGGAAGCGCGGCGGTAACGGAGGGAAAATAAAGAGCTAATAACACGACAGCACGGCTCTCAGATTCAACTCAGCATCCAACATTTATGTTTCAAAGGAGCTTTTATCATCATGTATGATCTGATTCCTAACGCACACGTCAAATAGACAAAGTGCACACGTTTGAGTTGGTGCTTGTAGCCAATCAGGTTTCAGAACACATTTGCAGGACAGTGAACTTTACAGGAGGACATGATTTCATATCCAGCTTTCACCACAAGATGGCGCACCAAGCCAATAAATATGACTAGAAAGCCAGTTAACAAGCAGCAGAATATACCTTTACATACATTTACAGCAGCAGCCATTTTCCACCGGAGGAATATTCAGTCTCATCATTTCTGTTTTTAAAACCATAACTTTAAAATGAGGAGCTAATTTACCCACAACAGGATTAATACAAATACAGGCACTTCTTCATGTTCCTCACATGTATAACCATGTTGATTATTACATGTTTAAGAAACGCCACGCTCAAAAGAAAGGTAAACAAAGTTTGCTGGGTTTCAGCTTTAAAAGTGTCTCGTCTCTCCCCAAGGGCACTTCCTGCCTTTGACTTCCCTGTAAAGAAACTTCCTGTAACGAGCTCCAGATTAGGCCCCATATTTGATTTTCACTGTTCATTAACTAAGCCACCTGGAATGTTATTATTTAAGCACGGTGCTCCTTCTCCCCAAACAACTGCCGCTGCGAAGGGGGAGAGATTTCCCAGCCAACTTTATAGATTTAGCATAACTTCCCCTCACAGTTTTTAATTTCCCATTCGGGCAGGCGGCAGGTGCACCTCAGACACAGAAAACCTGCCTGGCATTCATTTATCACCTGAATGCAAAGCTTATCTGTTTGTTTTCTCCTCTGGCTCGGCTCGGCTCGGCTCGGCTCGGCGGACGCACGTTGGCGTCACGATGAATCGAGTTCAAAATGATGGGACACTGTACGGCAGCTTTAGTCTCACATCTGAGCCAATTAACAGCAGAAACAGCCGAACCTACACACCCACGTCCCTACAACACACACGGAAGAGTAAGTGCGCCCTCTTGTGGTGTGTTGGGAGATAACAGACGGAGAGAGAGGTGGTTATTGGAGGGGAGAAGGCCTAGAAAAGGAAAACATATGGTGTGAGGACACATAGCTGCAGGATCCATCCACTGTTAATATATGTGTCATGCTTAACAGAATGGATAAATGGGAAGGAGGATGGAACAATGGCATGCCACTGCACTCTGAGCATGTGTCGGAGACCGCCTTGGGAAACGGAGGACTGTGTGTGTGTGCGTGTGTGAACGAGCGTGAGCGTGTGGTCTCTGAGGCTTCACCTGACATTAATAGCAGTCTGTGAAAACATCACACAATAGGCCCTCGCCA
The DNA here is from genome assembly GCA_014773175.1 of Lucifuga dentata. NCBI lineage: Eukaryota > Metazoa > Chordata > Actinopteri > Ophidiiformes > Bythitidae > Lucifuga > Lucifuga dentata. Next base: position 82,641 of record VXCM01005143.1, read on the forward strand.
ACTGAAGGCTGGCATTTTGCGATGCAACACTCTTCTATTCTTGAAACTGTTACTGTGGCACGTTTGTGCAGCATTTCTTCGTATTAAAGCTCCTGCAAATGAATAGGAAATGCTGCGCTTCTGTTTTAGAGGCTTTGCACTTTGTTCTTTTCATGCTGAAGCCTGGTAATGTGTGACTTAAATTAAAGCCTCTGAAACAGCATTTATACCATCAAAAAAAAAAAAAAAAAGTCAGAACCGTGAAATAATCAGAATAATGTGGCTTCATAAGTCTGAGACTGACGGAGAAAGACTCAAACACTTTCCTTAAGTAAAAGTATTAGCAAGATGTTCAAATATTTAAAAAATACTGCACTTTTGGCAAAATGATATTATTAATGCCCAAAATATGAAAATCAAACCATCTCATGCTGTAAATATGACAGCTTATTTCTCTTTGGTGGTACTTTTACAAACAAAAAGGTGGAAAAAGGTTTTTACAGCTAAAAAAAAAAAAAAAAANAAAAAAAAAAAAAAAGAAAGAAAAAAGCCAAAACTAAAGCAGATCATTTTAGTCTGTATGGTAATATCTAAGAGTTTATACTCTAAATACTCAGATATGAATAAAAGCCATGCATCATTTTTATATTAAGTAAAAGCAAACAAGTATTATGAATACATTTCAGATTGTTAAATTATAAATTGGAGGTAAGATTTATTTTTAGGCCACAATGTAAAAAAAAAAAAAAAANAAAAAAAAAAAAAAAAACTTCCATCTTTAGTTTTTAAAAAAATAATTTAAAATATTTGATAATTGGAAAAGCAAATATCTATATATTTTATGTATGTATCTTTTTTGTTTTTTTTAGGATGGTGAACAAGTTTTTAACAGCTCATATCGTCAATATGGGAGATTTTTCTGCTTGAGATAAATTAAATAATGTGAGAGAAACAAGCGGTTTAACATTATATGAGCTTATATCACGTTGGATTTAAAGTCCTGACTCCTGCGTATTTCTTCTGAAATGTACTGGCGGCTAAAAAGCAAAAGAACCTCAAAACGAGTGGAGTTCCATGTTAAATGCAGGAAACTCCGATCCTAACTTCCTGCAGATATTTATTCAAAAAGCACGTTTCTGTCCGTCATTCTCATCCAAATAACATCAAACGGCCTGCTGGAACGCCTCATCTGTCTCACACACACACACACACACACACACACACTTGTGGTAACTGTGGGAAGTTTGGTGGCTAGCCTGCCTGTGAGCGCGTGGACGTAGCAGTCAGAGTGGGTCAGAGTGGGGCTGAAAGTGGCCGTGGCTCCTTTGTTCGGCGTCTGGGCTCCGACTAGCAGAAAGTGTTGTTCTTGGCAAAGCCCATCTCATTGTACGGCCCAGTATTTATAAATATGTAAATATGAGCGGTAACACGGCCTGTGTGTATACACCAAGGAGGAACGGCGAGGAAGTGAGCGCACCCCACNCCACCCCTCTAAAATTGTATTTTTAGATGGTTTTAATGAATACAGGATGTTTATAGTTACCATTCCCTGTGATTCGCACAAAAGACTAGAAAAATCCACATCCCCCTCCCTCTCTGCACCCGTCCCACCTCCTCCCTCCCCAATCCCTCAAAGCACTACTAAAGAAGAAGAAGAAGTAGAAACGGGGGGGGGGGGGGNAAAAAAAAAAAAGCAAATTTGTGGTGAAACACAGCAGGATTGTTGTGCTCTCAGTCTGCTTTCTGCTCAGATCCCTATTAGACAAACAGAGTGTGGTGTTAAGGTGCAAAAAAAGAGTGATGAAAATTCTTGTATTGGAGAGCGGGTNGAGAGAGAGAGAGAGAGAGAGAGAGAGAGCGCGCAGCGAAAAGGTTCCTCATGGCACCACATCAAGGCGGAATGCAATTTGTGTGTTATTCCTGTTTTTTAAAGCTGCAAAAATAATACAAAAGCTGAATCAATATGTGTGAGGAGGAGCGAGTAAAGGAGGTTAGCTGCGCTCTGTTGTCTGTGATAATGTGTTTTTGGTGTGTGATGACTCCATGTCAACTTGTTTTCCTTTTATAAACTCAGTTTTGTTTTTCTCGCAAACTCTTGGCTGATATATATATACATACATATATATATATATATATGTATGTATATATATGACGGGATGAAAAGACGTATGGAAAAACAAACAGAAAGTGAGTTAAAAAGTAAAAACAAAAAAAGAGTGATTGCAGTTGGAGAAACACAATGAAGTGAGTATTAGTAGCCTCTTTCTATCTTTCTCTGTCTCCCAAACTCTTTCTGAGGCTAAAAGATTGCTGGCTTGATAATACCTCCACTGAGCAATTTAAGCCCAAACACTCTGATGCTACAATCTGTCTTCTCTGCCTGATAGCGCTTTTCTCCCCTCTCCTCTCCAAATTACTTTCTTTCATATCTAATTATATTTGCTAATGATCTTATAAGAGAATAATGGAATGTGCTTGATCTATTACCTTTTTTTTCAATACATAAATACAATGCGGAGGAAATGACTACTGGAGACAGGAGGAAATGTTTTTTTTATGTTTTTGATGAGAGGGAAAATGAAGCTGGGAGCTGCAGGGTCATTAATGGGCGATGAACGCAGAGGTCATCTCTCACATTCTCTTTGACATTTCTCTCATCTGACGTGCTGAAATAATCACAGCCTCATCGGCGCTGTGGAATCTGCTCCCAATCTTCACTCTTCTTCAGCCGTCGTCAGGAAAATCCACACCGTTCTCTTTGAACTTCAAGTGGGAAGTTGAAAAGTGGTGCAACACTTTTTTTTTACCCTTTAACCCCTTCTACCCTGAGCTGTTTTTTTTGGAATTTACGTCTAAAAAAGGTGTGCACAAATTTAATTAGTAATAACTCCACAACCATAAGGACAACATGGATAGGTGACACTTGAGAGAATTTAGATGTAGAGTAAGATCTCCATCACTATCACCAGAACAGACTGAGAGCTGAATAAATACAACAGAAAAATTAAAATTTTACTTCCGTTTTCTCAAAATTCTACATTAGAGATGAATATCACTCTTATAACAATGATTTAGTAGCTGTTGGTGCTACTGGATTTATTTTAAAACTTCTGAGCTGCAGCTCCACCAAGTTTGATGTAACAGCAGTGAAGCACAAACATTTTTCATACATTTTACTCGTAGTTGTACCAGACGGCCTAGAGGGCGCCAGTGAGCCAAATGGCGTTTCTACATCAGGTACAAGTAATGTGTCTGTGAAATACTGCTTTTCACCACATTTAACTTTTACCTCCAAAATGAGTTTTTTTATTGCACAACATAACATATAAGAATCAACATATCAGGCTTATAGAAACTGACACGTGTAAAACTATTTTCTAACACACAAAAACGTCTAAACAGAAAAAACCCCACAAAACTATTTACAAGTATTCACTAAGAACAGCCAAAATATTTCCTGAGAACACTAAAGTCAGGCTTCTGCCGTCTTCAAACGTCCGATCCACTCCGACACTCCGACTGTCAGCTGCGTTTCTCTCTCACAGCGTTAACGTCATGCAGCTACATGCGCTACGGAAAGAATGTACGCCCAAGACTTACACGTTACGCNCAGCGTTAACGTCATGCAGCTACATGCGCTACGGAAAGAATGTACGCCCAAGACTTACACGTTACGCATTACACATGCCTCTAACTCAATGACTACTGGCTCTCTGGGTCATGTGACTCGTTTGGAACTTCACGTGACCGTAAAACTCACGTAGTCAGCTGTCGCGTTAGTTGGTTGACCAATATGCCGTCTGTGAATGGTATTTCATGAAAACATCATTAAAATCCCGGTACCGGGACCNGTTGACCAATATGCCGTCTGTGAATGGTATTTCATGAAAACATCATTAAAATCCCGGTACCGGGACCGCTCAGGTACAAGGGGTTAACCGTACGTGGATTCAAATCTGATCCTTTTGGTTTTAAAATTTGTAATGAAGAGGAAGGATCAGGAAAAAATTACCAGACATGATCAAATAATAAAATACATGTTTGGATCTGAATCTCGATCATCATATCATGTCTTCTAATCCACTGGAGGTTGGTTTTGTGGATCGAGGTCTTTTTTCAGGAATTTGAAGGAGGACCATGCAGGCCAGCAAGGCGCTGATATTCCCATAAGAAGGTCTTAAAAGGCCAAATGTTCAAGTTCTTCACAACTTCATACAACATTTAAGAAACTCTTTCATAAGAACAAATGAATGTTGCCTCGTTTTTGTCTATAGTGGGGTCCAAAAGTCTGAGACCACATGTAAAATCTATGATGTTTTCCATGGAAATGTGGAAATAATCAGAAAGTCTGACATGACAAGAAGCTCTTTGGAACATTGCCACATCATGCTGGATAACATGGCTCATCAGGTTTTTACAGACGTGTGGAGTCCATGATGCTGTTATTAAAGCTAAAGGGGGGCGTACCAAATACTAACATATTCTGATATTCATGGACATTTTTCAAAGATTCAACTTTTCACTCAAATTGTTAAGATCATATTTGTAATGAAAAATCATGTATTGCTCTATAGTGCTCTATAAATAAATTTTACTTATTTACTTACTTATTAACTTAAAACAGAATGCACAATAGAAGCATTTTCACAGCGGTCTCAGACTTTTGGACCCCACTGTATGTTTTTTTTTTTTTTTTTTTNTTTTTTTTTTTTTTTTTTAATTTTTGGCCAACTTTGAAGAACAGAAGTTATTTTTCTGATTATGATATTAGAGGAATGTGATCATAATGACCCACAAATAAATTCTCAACTTGCTGAAAACACTGTTAACACTGTTTATATGTCTTAGTATATATATATACATATATATATATTTTAGCCATAATCCTTTTAACCATCTCTACATCCTATTATAATAAGTTGAATTTGCACTTAAAGTTATACAAAATGAAACCATCTGAACTGAATGGATGTATACACAGCTTTCAAAGGTTTTATATATACATATATACGTATATATATACGTATATATATATACATATATGTATATATATATATATATACATATATGTATACATATATATATACATATATGGCTTCACACATCACATTGCTGATTGGTCGGATGCAGCGTTCCACAGGTGGCCATTCTGAAATATTCCTGTTTAGCTCGTTTTTGAACACAGAGAAACACAAAGATTTCGTTACGTTTAAAAAAAAAAATCAGCGATAACGACCATCAGAGCGGCTCTGACAGACAGCAGCAAACGCTCCTATGAGCTCTTCTGGCATGTTGACTCTGGTGTCGTCAGCATGACCTGAGCTCCGTTTCTGTTGGCGATATTCTACAGTGTGACACCAGATGGTAAGTTGTGTGTTTGTGTTGTGGACTTGCTCTAATTTCCATAATCTTCCTGCTCGCTTTATAGTTCCTACTCAGGATATTTCTGGATTAAGTGGCTCCTAATTGAATTCTGAACTCTGGTCTGAAAGCACCACATGACTTATCTGATATCCGCGTGTTCTAGAAAACAGTAGCTGTACTTTTCAAATGTTTTTTTTTTTCCCAGCGACACTGAATATTTCTTCTCTGTTTCNTAGCTGTACTTTTCAAATGTTTTTTTTTTTCCCAGCGACACTGAATATTTCTTCTCTGTTTCTGTTGCCAAACTCCTGTCCTGTCCCTCCTCTGCTCCCCTCCTCTGCTCCATCCTCCACTCTTTCCTCCTTTCTCTTCCCTCTGTCATTTTTTTTCTCCCACAGGCCTCGGGACAAGCCACGCCATGACAGGCACTCTAAACCCCCTGCATTAATGGAAGGAAATGGCATTCGATCCCTGTTTGATCTCCTAATCATTTCTGCTGAAATGATAATTAGTGCCCTTCCAATCCTCCCACAGAGGAGGGAAAAGGGGTGGATCGAGGGGGGGGGGTAAATACATAAATAGAAAAAAGAAAAGAAAAATCCTCTGGCTTTTTAGAGCCCCAAATGACATCTCTGTCACCAACTGGGGCATATTCATGACCAACAAGTGCTTTCCTCCGTTGTAAATTTCCCATCCTTTACCCAGACAAGTACACACACACACACACACACACACACACACACAGAGACACAGTGCCTGGCGACTGCTGTCTGTGATTCTTTTCAGCTGACATAATCCTGATTGATTCGTTCAGCAGATAAAAACTGGGTCCACTTCTGCCCTTTTACTAAGGGGGGCTGGAACATAATACGGCCTTTTATTCAGCAACAATGTAACATAATGGCGTTGGAATGTGCAGGAAAAAAAGGCCACATCTTAAACGCTTGTGACACACTGTGCTTTGAAAAAGCTTGCAGCCTAATGTAAAAGAGAGAGAGGGAGAAAAAAAAATCATTAAGCTGCCAGATTACCCATGTGCCCTGGTGCTAACAAGGTCAAATGAAGGCTGTTGTTTTGCAGCCTTGTTTTCTTTCTTTTTTTTTCATCTCTTCTTTATGCGCCTTTCCCAACTTTGTTTGTCTGCTATTGTGCGTCTCGACGTTGCCTTCATGTTCACACAACGAAGTCAAGGATTTGAGCTCTCGGGTTTCCAAACCAGCGCCAGAATCTATGTATTTGTAAAAAGGAAGGTTTTGTTTGTGGGGCAGGAAGAGGTGAGGTCATCTCATCTCTCATCTCATCATCGTGCTTTTCTGAAAACTTGTGCTTACATGGACGAACATCCTTCCCTCGCTCCCTCAGATAGCAATAAAGGCTAAAGGCCGCGGAGTTTGTGATAATATCCTCGCAGCACTGAAAACAAGACTCTTCCAGCAGGACTTTTAGGTTTGCAAATGCCTTCCTAAGAACCAGAAATCTGTCAGTGACCAGGACGTCATGCACATAGTTTCTTTTTCATACCATGTAATCAATAGCCACAACTCAAAACATGCTTTCAAGCAGTATCTGCTAAATTAGATCACTTACAAATACAATACATTAAAGCATGTAGGTAATATTGATTATTTTAGTGGACATAAAAATCCCAAAGATCTTATGTAGCCGTCGTTAAAAACATCCCTCTATAAACTTGTGTCGTAAGTTCTCACTTCTACTTTTATCCTCAGGAAAATCATCTTTATATCTGCCTTTATAAAGTCAACTTCAGTTTTAAAAAATATATGAGATTCAACCTGGTTTCTTATTCGCCAGCTTCCTCTTCAAATGTTCTGGTCTACAGGCAGTCCCTGGGTTACGAACGAGTTCGTAAGTCGGATTTGTTCGTAAGTCAGAACAGTTACGTAAGGTGTGTATCTAGCGTATGTATTTTACTTAGGTGTGTAGCTAGCGTATATATTTTACTTAGGTGCGTAGCTAGCATATATATTTTACTTAGGTGCATATCTAGCGTATATATTTTACTTAGGTGCGTAGCTAGCATATATATTTTACTTAGATGCATAGCTAGCATATATATTTTACTTAGGTGCGTATCTAGTGTATATATTTTACTTAGATGCATAGCTAGCATATATATTTTACTTAGGTGTGTAGCTAGCATATATATTTTACTTAGGTGCGTATCTAGCACATTTATTTTACTTAGGTGCGTAGCTAGCATATATATTTTACTTAGGTGTGTATCTAGTGTATATATTTTACCTTTCTATGCATAAGAAACNCTAGCATATATATTTTACTTAGGTGTGTATCTAGTGTATATATTTTACCTTTCTATGCATAAGAAACATTAAAGAAACACAGATATCTTAAAACATCATAAACATAATAATACAGTATGTAATAATAATGATAAAAATGTACTAACTTTATGCCGCTGATGAAGCGCGATGTTTTGACGTGCGTCGTAAAGTAGTGTGCCATTCATTATTATGAATTATTGTATGTAACTCAAATTTTTAATTTAATAGGTTTTATGGCGATTGGTTCGTAAATACGGGTTATTCGTAAGTCGGGGACTGCCTGTAAGGTAAAAGTGGAATAACGCCTGTAGAGGCGCTGTTCAGTCATTTTCAACACGACTCCTGTACAGAAAATTGAACTACATACATGACATGAAGCAGAATGAATAAATTAAACAAAAACTTTTCATTTTGAACAAAATCTTCTTCAAAATTCTTAATTAAGTATCTGTATTTAAATGTTCTCATTTCATGTAGGATTAGAGTGAGAAGTGATTTGTCTTTTCTATTTACAAAAGCATTCATTCAAAAAACACAAAATGAGCTTTTTTTTTTTTTAGTTTGTGAAAAGAGGAAATTTTTACCTGACAGTGATTATACACCTAATTATTAATAAATTAAGTAACCCTGTATAATCCAGTATTTTCTAATGGAAAAACAATGCAAAAAAGAAAAAAAAAAAAAAAGCTTTATCTAGCTAATGGTCATCTTAGGTTTGGTTATCATGTCATAAAGGTTTTGATTCAACTTTCTATAACTATTTTTGATGCAGTAGCTAGTGGTGATATCATCGTGAAATGTCTAACGTTTTGTGTCTCATAACAGTCCAACATAACACATTTAAGTTGCATTTAATTATAAAGCAACCTGCGTCGTGAGGTTCTTGAACGTGCCTCATCTTAACACGCAAACACACTTCGTTGCACCTCTCTGCTGAGGCCTGCCTTTAAAAACCAGCAGCAACAAGCTACCAATCAGCGGCGAGGAGACGGCTTTCTTGTGAGTAACTTGTATTAATTGTAGGTGCTAATCTGTAAGCCTCGGCCCTCCCTGGAGCATCGAGTGTTATTCGCACTAGCACGGCGGTGGCGCCATATCTGGTTACTAATTCAATGTGGCAAGAAGCCAGCTGGGAAATGGGAAGGAAGGAAGAAAGAGTGACGAGGCAACTGTGGCTGTTGATCGGCCAATGAGACGTGTCTCCAAACCCATCCATTTGTCTGTCATTTCAGAAAGAGAGAGAGAAGACAGAGAGAGAGAGGGCATGATGACAAAGTATGGAGGATGTATGTAGATCAGGGGAGGAGGAGGATGAAATGAAGAAGAGAAACAGCAGCAAATAGGGCAATATTATATAGGGCAATATTCTTATATAGGGCAACTGTAAGACTAGTCGGCGTGTTGCCCTGCTAAGCGTATAGCTCTCATTCATAAAGACAGGAAGGAAATACAGAATATCAGACTGATTAATCTCAACTCATCCTCCAATAATCAGGCCTTTACATTGTTTTTAGCGCTAACACATCCCAAAGTTTCCCAGCCATCGATCAAGAGATTAACCCTGACTTCAACCTGCAACCTTCCGCTCAGCCTGAAGGAATTTCTGTGTTTTGATCCTCAGACTTCATGATTTTAGCTCTGATTTTCTACTCGCCAAGCATCTACACAAAAAAAAAAAAAAAAAAAAAAAAAAAAAAAAAAAAATTGGATATGCTATATTGTGACATGCAAACTGAGACACATATAGCAGACTAATCAAACTAAGCGCCAGGTTTAACGTGCCGATACGGGCGAATAGCGTCATGCCAACATGTTCTCTGACTCATAATATAGCTGCTGGCATCTTTCAGTGTTTGCCTTTTAAGCGGTGTTATGACGCTATTTCTTTATTTACATGTCGGATAAACGATTCATAAAACACATTCACGCAAAAATTATGTTTCATTGCCTCGTATGTGTTACTGATCAATAAATTTGATAGATAAGCCCACTTTGATCTGATCTCGCACATATTCTATTGACACTGCGCCTCTTCCTCAAGCCTCAACGCAACAACCAATTATATTTACTCTCGTTACTGTAACAAAGTCATTTTTTTCTGTACTTGTACTTTTTTGAGTAACTTTAAAAAAAAGTAGTTTTATTTTTACTTAAGTAATTTTAATTAGAAGTATCGTACTTCGGTAAAAACAGATACAAACACCCACTCCCCCCTTGCACCGGGACTCCCGGTAGTGTTTGAACGCTGCTGCACCTTTCTTGCCTCTCATTTCTTAAAATGCGGAGCTCTAAAGCTGAGAATTTAGGCTTCCTTTGCCGATTCAACGTGTTCATTTTTCTTTGATATTACAGGAAACTGTATAAAGCAGCTTGTTAACACAGCAACTTTCACTGGCTTTTACCTGAGATCCTTACGACAGCACACCTGCAATGGGACACTGGTGTGCTAATTAATGTAAGAGAAGCTTTATGAATGAGCTTTAGTTATCACAATGCTTATTTAGCCTGATGCTCTGTTGTTACCATGTATTTTTGTTTTTGTTTTTTTTTAAATGGACCTAATGTGAAAAGTGTTGTGACCTGCAGTGATGAGCGGTGAGATCAGCCAATCAGAGCTTAAGACATAACGCTCACAAAAAAACATCAACAAGCATGGCTAAGAAAAAAAAAAGGTCCGTCAGGTTATTTTGTCATTACTTTTTCCCTCCTTGTGAATGTATATTAAATATGAATGACTAATGACAAATAAATGAACTTGACTTGAAAGATCTTGTGATATGTAATCCCGTCACCGATTAATCACAGAGTTTTCAAACCACAACGCCTTCTAGCTTCCCAATTACACGACAGGAAGTGGTGTATCGTGAGCAGCGCAGCAATCTGATGACTTTGAAAGTGTATGTAAACTTCATGATCTGAACGTCGCTTCATACGGTTCGCTCGTTACAAATTCCCCAACATACTGGTGCTTTTACCGGCCGTCAAACGTTCTTACTGGGCGAACTCTTATTGAGGCCCTGGGGCCAGGCAGTCAAAAAGGGACAAAAAGATGGAGACAAGGACAAGACAGAGAAAATAAAAAGCATATTGAGACAGGCAGATAGACAGCTCTCCACAGAGACAGATTAACAAGACAGACAGGCGAGCAGACAGAGAGACAGACAGGAGAGTAATGACAACCCGGCCCCAGCTATCACAGCTATCATTTATAATCACACAGAACCTGTCGCTGCTGCTCAGCGGTCCCAGGGTNATGGGGGGGCACACCGGAGTTCTCCTGAGCTTCCAAATGTTACAGATAAATAAATGACAGCAGTTTAGGATGTGAGGATGCAGGAGAGGCTCTGGAGGGCTGAGAGGAGTCAAAGGGAAGGAAGAGGAGGAAGAGGAGGAGATACGAACTCTGAGAACAAATGAAACACGAGCATCAATTTAATATAACAAAGTATTGATGCTTCACTGTACATTCAAACTCCTACGTAGAAACGGACCCCTTTTAACAGCCTGGATCATAAAAAAGTATCTATGCAATTTAATGAGACCACGTTACAAGATTTCTGGGTAGTGAAATTGAAATAGTCTCTTAATTTCCTTTTACTGTTATTTAGAGCCACCAGCATACAAAATACTAAAGGACCATAACGGTGATTTGATTGCATGTTTGAGCCGAATACAACTTTAAAACATCTGTATTTCACCTGCCAACGCTTGTACGGTTGTAGAAGGCCTGGCTGTATTAACTTCTTGTTAAAATCAGTCTTCTCCTGGGACTATATTCGCTGGCAGAGACTTAAAAATCTCCCATTGATCTTTCAGATCATTTTAATTCAGTTACTGACCTTTTTTGTTGAGCTGACAGCAGCAATATTTAAAGGATTTAACTAATATTTCCTGGCATAAAGCCCTGCGTGATTCTAGCTCCAAAATAGTTTCTTCAGCAATATTTGCCATCCACAATGTGGCGGTTTGTCTTGCCTCATTGTTTCCATGTGTGTTTTATAGATTTATTATATGTTTTGTGTTTTTTTTATGTTATCTGAATGGCTGCTGTAGAACAAGATTCTCTACATGGGATAATAAAGTGAAGTGAGTATTATTCATCCTTATTGTAATATATATATTTATATGTAATTTATTTTGCCATCAGCAATGCTCCATATGTAATATTAATACAGTCATTTTTTTTTTGTCAAAATATTAAGATGTTGATATTTCAATACAGCTTGAGGGTTTTCTCCTTTTTCTCTTTTATATCTGTTCTTTTTTTTTGATAACACCTCATACACGTTTTTCCATGCTGGAGAGAGAGAGAGAGAGAGAGAGAGAGAGAGAGAGAGAGGGAATGTGGAGCACCTGGCTTCTTTTTTACATGGTTTCATAGGCTTTCAGCGGTCTCTGATGATTCAACAGTTGCTGCTACAAACATCTGCTGCTTGCTCTTAGCAGATCTCAATTAAGACTCTCACAGCCTGGCCGCCATTCCTTATTTATGCTTTTTTTTTTTTTTTTTTTNTTTTTTTTTTTTTTTTTTCCTCCCCACATGTGCCAGATGAGGCGAAGAGGCCAAAAAGTTTGACAAATCCCACTCAAAGACGATACTGTGAGGAGAAATGAAGGATAGAAAGTTGAAAGCCGAGAGATTGTTAAAACAGAGGATTTTTTTTTTTTTTTTTTTTTTTTTTTTTTTTTTTTTTTTNCCCCCCCCTCCCTTCAGAGCGAGCCAGGCTATGAGAATTAGCATTTGTCTCTTTCCTCTGTCTCGTTTTTTTGAAAAGACACCCAAAAGAAAGAGAAGAAGAAGGAGTGTTGATATGATTATGTAAATGTAAACAGGATTTCCTGCTGACTGGAAGCCGTTTCTCTCTCTCTCTCTGACCCATTCTCCTTGCAAATCTTCCATTTAAGACGAATTCCCCTGGGGAGGCCGCTCCGCCGTTACTTAACAGGATAATTATGATATACGAAACCTTTCCAAGATCAGTCCCCCCTTCCTCTTCCTCCTCCTCTTTTGCCTTCTCCCTGGATCTCTCTCATTTTTACTGTCTTTTCATGTATCTTGCCCTCTTGTCATTCCCTCTCAGGCCGTTTCTGCCTGCGTCTCAATGCTTTTTGTTCTGTCTTTGTCCTGGACAGTAACGCTGACGTTTCTCGTGTGAATTACCATAACACCATGGACCCAGGCTCGACCAATACAGGTTTTTAATGATACCATTAATTTTGGTTTGAAGCAGCCAAATTTGACCATTATCATGCCAAGAAGTTATTCAGTGTTCCCACCAGAATTTAATTCTGTCACTGTGGAAATACATACTTGCTTGAACTAACTAATGAAATTCCTTTAGGGTTAGCAGCTCTTTGAAACGGAGCGACCCGTCACGTTTACAGTATACAGCAGGGGTGCCTGAGATGCTTTGTTATGTTAAAATGAAGAATTAATTAACAAAAGAACATTAAGGAACAATTGCAAGGAAAATAGAAAGTCATTACAGATTTGTCAGGGTGTTTTTAAATAGCTGCATCCAGAAATTAAGTTCCTCTAATATTATTAGAGCTACATACAGGTATTAACTTTTTATTTTACAGTAGGTAAGCATGAATTTTATACCCTATGAGGTCATGTAATATAAATGCTTCTTACTAATATCTGAAATACCTCATACATTGTATTTTTAAGTAGTAATCTGTCAAAAATTCATATTTTCTTTTACCTCCCTCAGCTTCCCTTACTATGCACAGCAAGAAAAAAAAATTTGCATAAGAAAAAAAATAAAGTTGTCCCATGTGTGTATTCCAAAAAAATTTATTCTAAATCCAGTGTTCATTTAAAGAATTTGCATGACATTTTTAAGATTGTAATTTATTTGATATTATTTTAATTTATTTTATATCTGTCAGAATACACAGGATCCTATTTATTTTATTTCATTTCATTTTATTTTATTGACACACGCAGAGCAATGGAGAGTGTGGAAAAGAGGTGAAGAAACGTGTGCAAGCAGGTTGGAATGGGTGGAGAAAAGTGTCAGGTGTGATGTGTGACAAAAGAGTCTCGGCAAGAATGAAAGGAAAGGTGTACAAAACGGTGGTGAGACCAGCGATGTTGTATGGCTTAGAGACAGTGGCACTGAGGAAAAGACAGGAGGCAGAGCTAGAGGTAGCAGAGACTAAAATGCTGAGGTTCTCTTTGGGAGTGACGAGGATGGATAGGATCAGGAACGAGTACATCAGAGGGACAGCGCATGTTAGATGTTTTGGAGATAAAGTCAGAGAGGCCAGACTGAGATGGTTTGGACATGTACAGAGGAGGGATAGTGAACATATCGGTAGAAGGATGCTGAGGTTGGAACTGCCAGGCAGGAGGCCTAGAGGAAGACCAAAGAGGAGATTTATGGATGTAGTGAAAGAGGACATGAAGTTAGTTGGTGTGAGAGAAGAGGAGGCAGAGGATAGGGTTAGATGGAGGCAGATGATTCGCTGTGGTGACCCCTGAAGGGAAAGCCGAAAGGAAAAGAAGAAGACGACGCACACACACATACAGTATATATCTGTCAGAATACAAAGGATCCTATTTATTTATTTATTTTTTCTATTATTTTATTTCATTTTTTATTTGTCAGAATACACAGGGCCGTATTTTTTTTTTTAATTTAATTCTGAGAACACACAGGCCTGTTACTCAGACGTTTCCAGTAAATCCTCATGTCACGTGGACTTTAACACCATGACCTCACAATGGAGCAGGAATCACTTTATATGCCACATATTCCTCCGTCATCCATTATGTGGTGTGTGTGTGTGTGTGTGTGTGTGTGTGTGTGTGTGTGTGTGCATGTGTGTGTGTGCATTTAGTTTACCGCTACTCATAATATAACATGCTGACTCTTTGATCTCTCACAGCAAACCCACCCAAAAAACACACTTTTGATATCAGGACTGGGAAATGAAAAAGAGCGAGCAGAAATCACATTTGCTCCAAACATTTCATAACGCAGACGTACAACTTAATTGGGATTCTGAGCGGTTGTTTGGTTCCTTATTTACTCCCACAACTTTGTTACAGAGCCACACGTCAAACTATTTACGCGCTGGTGTAAGCACTTTGGGCTATGACTCCTTGCGCTTGACAACGGCCATAAACAGAGGAGAAAGAGATCAAAAGTGTTCATCGAGACCAAGACAGATGACAGATATGGCAGGAGATTTTCCACGATCGTCTGCGTGCATGGGGGGTTTCAGGGGAAGGAAAAAAGTGGGGGAGCCTAAAGAAATGAAAATCAAATAAAGATTTTTTTCCACACGAGGTAACGTTTCACGAGATGGTGAGGACACAGCCTAAAGAAACTTTCTCGTACTTTTATTTCCCACTTTCAATCGTGATTAATTAATTATTTATTGCCAAACAGTGTGTTGTTGCTTGTAATAGACAAAGGCAGAACATTCTTTTTTTTACATGATGGACCAGACGTTTGTCACAATCATTAGTTTGTGTGCTTTTCTAATTGGGTCATAAATTACCCAGAGCTAACGAAAGTCTACTTCCTGGATCTTTGCTTTGACCTTGATTGAACATATGATGATGCATTAAATACAGAAAGGAAAATAATAGTTTCACAGTTGCATTTTCAGGTAACTGGACTTCCTGTTTCGTCAGGAAGTCCAGTTCCAGTGGACTGGTCCAGTCCAGTCCAATTTTGCTTCTCATTTATGTAGCTTCTTCCATTTTGCGGTACTCAGAATGTCTTCAAGACGAAACAAAAGTGAGCCAGTTGCCTTGAAAACTCTTCATAGATTTTAGGATGAAAAAAGATGCCTTGTTCAAGAAGCGGTGACTCAGGCTCTTTTCCTAAAACTTGTCTTCCCGCTTGTGATACCTCCACTCTCACATGGCTTGTCGCTGAAAGGCAAAACCCTAACTTTTGTGCCGTCCATTCACTACTTCCTCTATGGTTCAAGCAACCATCTAAACTTTGGACTTTAACTAAACAAAGAACCTTAATTCTGATTCAGAGGAATGTTCCATCTCTGCCGTCTTTTCCTTTCTTTTATCTGACTAAACTACAGCTGCTGTCATCCCCTCTCTGTTGGTTTTAAAGTTTGCAGTATGCTTCCTCCGAAATGCCTTTCAGCAAGTCGAAAGGTGGTGGAAACCTCCTTTCCACCGGTCAAACTAGGGCGCTCTGTGTCCGACAAACTTTGTAACTTTCCAACTCTGCCAGGTACACCGGCTTCACGCAGCGATTGGCCAGGTGTGTTAAGGTGAGCAAGTGGGGAGGGTTGTCATTTCTCCCTGTTAATGTGTCCATGCTCAGCAGGAATATAAAGTGAAACTGTGCCCCGTTATTCCCATTTACATCCCTGTTTACAATTGAGTTGAGATCACAAAAATACACAGAAGATGCAGGATTAAACTCCAAAGTGAAAGCGTTTGTTATCTCCATCTATATGATTAATCGTATTAAGATTACAGAAACACGGCCACCGCACACCAACCCCTCCCCTCGCTATTACGCCGGCCTTTCGCCCCACCTCTCAGAGTGGGAATTCTGAAATGGTAGAAACACAGAGAATGACTGAAGCGGTCTCAAACCAAATCCTTTTACGAGAGGAAGAGGAAGTCATCGTCTTTCTTTAGAACTCGACTGCAAATGTTGCTCTTGAACATCTTCGCCAGCTTGCATTTCATCTTACATCTTTCGAAGAATATTGGGACCTTGAGAGTAACAAAATCAAAAACATCAGTATACTAAAAAAAAAGAGAAAAAAAGAAGAAAATTACATCTGATCTTGTATCAGTATTTGAAAATTTTTTTATTACAATCAACTTTTGACTTTGATGTATAGAGAATAATAAACACTCTTTTTGCCTCTCTCTCGCTCTGAACCATCATTTTACTGGTGAAATCCATAACATTTCTTTTGTTCCCCTCCTTTCTGTAAGCTCGTTCTCTTATTTTCCCAAGGCTGAGAAACTTCAGACATGAGAACCCTGATATAAAACCAGGGAAATTTACCTGGGATTAGCAGCCATTGACAAATAACCTTGGTGATAGATGCACAGTAGATTTGGTTCAAAGCTCTCCCGGCAGCCTCAAAAGAGATTAGTTCACTTCTTATCAGGTCAGCCGCGTCGCCTGGGAAATGTGTTTAAAGTCACATTGATTTATTGAAAGATTCTCCAATAAGAAGATATCTCTTGACTTAAGGAGTGTGTGCACAGAGATGTGTGTTCGGAACTCTGCATGTGCGCGTTTTGTGAACGTGCGCCTAAAATAAATTACCCTGCCTGTTCAAGCTTAAACAAACAAAAAAAAAAAAAAANAAAAAAAAAAAAAAAACCCTCCACACAGACATTTTCAACAAACGAACAGTGCAATTCAAACTAAAAAAGCACTTCCAGATAACTAGTGGTGAATAGTGCCACTGGAGAGAGGCATTCCCATTCTCTCTTTAGGTCTCTCGCCCACTCTCTCTCTCTCTCTCTCTCTCCATTTACCCCATGCTGGTACTGCTGCTGAAAACAGTGANCACTCTCTCTCTCTCTCTCTCTCTCCATTTACCCCATGCTGGTACTGCTGCTGAAAACAGTGATTGTACAGTGGTGAGACACAGAGCGACGCTGACAAGGAGGTATAATAAGGCCTCTTTGTTCCCCAGAGAGAGAGAGAGAGAGAGAGAGAGAGAGAGAGAGAGAGAGAGAGAGAGGTAGAGAGACATGTAGATATAAAAAGAGAGAGGGAGGGAGAGAGAGAGAGAGCAGCTTTCATTTACACCATTACCTTCTTAAGCGTCATTATCAGGCCAAGGAGAAGAGGACTGTGGGAAAACGGGTGGGGCAGCCAATGAGGGAAATAACAGATCTGACATGTCACTCACCGCATCCATCTGAGGGATGACATTTTCAATTCTTCTCTCTCGTTTATCGCTCTTTCTCTCTATCTATCCTGTAAAACCTTTGGTTCGCTCGCTCATCTGGCATTCCTTCTCATCCATGTCATCCTTTCTTTTCTCTCCTTGTACTTTTCTTCTGATGGGTCAGCTCTCTCTCCCTCAGTTTTCTCTTGCATGCCATTTAATCGTTAAAATTTTAAAGATTTTTTTTCCTTTCCTTAGTCTCTTTCCCAACTTTCTCTCAATCTCTTTTTTTTTTTTGNTTTTTTTTTTTTGCCTCTTTCCTAAAAATCTTTTTTCCCCCTCCCCTCCCTCACTCATCCGTTTCTCTGGCTGCCTTAATCCACATACCTCCACCCTTTCTTTCTCAGTCTCTCTCTGTCAGTTTCCATGCTTCCTTCGTCTCTCGCTCCCGCTGTTTGCTTTTAACTCTTGAGGTCATCCGGGACCCCTGGGCAGCAATCCCAGAATGCCGAGCCGGCTAACGTCCTGCAGAGTTGCCTTCTGGACAGAGCAAACAACTGAGCCAGGACTCGATCAGTGCCGGACTCAACCAAGCGTTCAGCCACCAATACACCCAGAAAAAAAGAGGGATCTTCAAAGGGTCTTTGGTTAAGGTAGCAGTGCAGAATCCTAATAATTACAACAAATGTCTGTTTTTTTCAAGTGCACTACATGTATCATTGTAGCATTAATAAATCATAGCCACCTTAATTTGTAGACAGATTTCTTTATGACACACAAAAGCCAAAAAAATAATGCTGCTTTTCCATTGCAAATGGAGCTAAAGCTCTCCAAGTTTCTGGCAGGCAGGTGGTGTAAGAGGCAAGCAGACGCCAATGAAATAAATCACCTCCAACATGTTTATCATTTTTTCGGAATGACAAAGTAGGAAGGAGGAAGGTAATATCCTCATTATGTCAGCAAGCAACAAGGTTTATGAAATGTATTTTTAATTTTGAGAAACATCCATCCATCCTCCCAGCCATCCATTCATTCAGCCATTTAGCATAGCACTTATTATGCTAAGGGTTGCAGAGGGCTGCAGGCTAATCCCAGCATGCACTGGGTGAGAGGCTAATTTTAAGACTGGTGGGAACACAGAAGTGATCTCTACCATGCTTTTGCTTGTTTTCAGTTGAATATATCAAGGCTTAAAATGCACGTACTGGCCTGCCACCTTTAAAACAATAAGGTTTACAGGACAAATTGGTTCAAAATCTATTTTGTTCTCATAATATACTGGGATGGATCACCGCCGTTTGTTAGCAGGATATCTCGGAAAGTTATTGACAGATTTGGATGAAGTTTGTGGGACAGATATATAAGGTCAAGAGGAAGAAGATAGTACTTTCTGGAGGTGATCCAGATCATATTCTGGATCCAGATGCATTTTTGGGGGGGATTTTGTTGGCCTTGGTGGAGGTATGCTTTCTCAGAGTATCTTCTTGTTCATACATCCTATCGTATTTTATCATATCATCTCTCAGTGTTGATAAATGATAAAGGAAAAAAAAAAAATCCTGGATCTGATCCTGGATCCAGATTGGCACCATAATTTAATGGGTTCTTCTCTGAACGATGCCCAACCCTTCCACCAAGTTCTGGCAAAATTGGTTCATAGCTTTTTGAGTAATCCTGCTAACAGGAGGTAAAAATGTATCTTCATGTCGAACAATCTGAGCAAGATGCCGCAGAGAATCTCCTAAAATACTGGATAATGCGGTGAGAGTGGGCTGAACGGCACGACGACTCCAGCCTCTCAAGCCTCAGTTTGAGAGACGACTGAGAGTAACTGTTTATCATGCCGTGTATAATTTGCATATGAGTACAACTGGAATAAAATCATTAATTAAACCATAAACAGGAGCAGATATAACTGTCTTTTGTGCTATTTCAGGACATCTTGGCTGTAAAAAGGAAAATGGGTTAGTGCAGGGTTATTACTGAAGGGCTTTTATATTGCAACTCAACAGAAGTCTTGCTGTCCGAGAGGCATCTGTGTTATATCTCAAAACCAAACCTTTAGCGCTGCTATCCAACGAAATCATGTTTGTCAAAGTAATTCAAACATCTCAAGAAAAACCAGCAGATCTTTTGCTGAAGAGGATAAATTGATATTAAACGTCCTTGGGTGATGATATTAGCAACATAATATTAGTAGCACGCACCTCTGAATGCCTCCATTGACATTAGCGACATGCTAATTTTACTGAGTTGTGTAGCTGTTAATAAAGGGCCAAACGTTTAACAGAGAAACATTTACTTTTAACCAAACGTCCCAGTTTTACACGGCAAATCAAAGCCAGCATAACGAACAAAATCTGTTCCAAAAGCCTGTCAGATCTTTCAGGTGAGACGCCACGCTTTGAAGAATGCTGTGAATGGATTATAACTCGCATAAAGATCACATAAACTTTGATTTCAGGTAGATGAAAGATTTGCCCACGTTGGAATTGCAACATTTAACGCAACTGCAGCAATGTGTGTGTGTGTGTGTGTGTGTGTGTGTCTGGAAAACAAGAATACCACTGAAGTTGAAGTTAACACAAGGCACCGAGTCTCTATATTGGCGCTCAAGTGGAAAGCTATAATTAGCGATGCAGTTGTTGCCTGAGTAGTTCAACTACGCACAAAACATGCAGCAACAACGCCGTTCCTCCATGTAGAGGTAATAATAAGATGACAGAGACTCAGCAGACATCAATGTCTGACTGTCCCACCTCCCCCACCTCCCCTCTCACCACTATCCTAGTGCAGGCAATGTGGCATCAACAATGATCTCTTGTCCAAATGAAAGGCCATGAGTATATGTGTGTGTGTGTGTGTGTGTGTGTGTTCATCTATAAGTGTCCACTCTGTGCTGATAAACAGAGCTGGAGATCAATACGTAACAGAGAGAATCAAAAACAATATCGCAGCATCAGGGCATGTGTCTATAAAATGCCTGGGTTTGTCAGATAGGGGGAGGATGAAGAGAGGAGCGCTGAAAAAGAGAAAGAGAGAGAGAGAGAGAGAGACCAAAGAGGGATGGATAAATGACTTTCTACACCACACAAAAACTCATGCATATGGTGCGTAAAAATAAAAAATCTAAGTTGTCAGATCGTTGTATTATGGTGTTCGTGTTACAGCTTCTGAACCCGATAACATGTAAAGACAATTTCAACCAAAAACCCATTTATTATGCTGCGTTCGACAGACCTCAGAACTCAGATTTTTCCGAATTCTTACTTGGAAAAATGTGCTGGAATGGCACTTGAAGTCGGAACTCCGGCTGGGAAACCCGGACAAAATTATCTACTCCGACTTACTGAGTATGACGTCACTCAACATGGCGGCACCGTGTGAGCGAGCTTTGTGAATGGAAATGATCAGCGACAAGGCGAATAAAATATTTTTTCTTATGTGAAATTGAAAGAAAAAGGTCAGAATATATTGCCAAGTTAACTATCTATATTATAATAACTGTTTGCCATTGATATGTAAGTGTAAATAATTTTATAATATTACTTCTCTGCACAAAGTTTAATACCCACTGTGATTATTATCATTGTAAAACAACACAACCAAACAGTCCTGTAATCTAACTTTACTTTAGTTAGCATTTATTACTAAGTTTAATTAATTTTACAGTATTTATTGGAGTGTAGCTGCTTTTTTGATTACATTGGCTGGAACAGTTTGAGGTTGGAAGTTGGAAATTCCAAATGGGAAAAATTTGACTTCCGAGGTCTGTGAACGCAGCATTATAACACAAACTCAAACTTTCAACTAAATCTAAAGAGCTGGAGATTCCAGAGAAAGTAAAAAGAAGGATGAGGAGGTGCTGGGCCAACACTACTATGATCCATCAGACCCAACGTTCCCCTAACCTACTANAAGGATGAGGAGGTGCTGGGCCAACACTACTATGATCCATCAGACCCAACGTTCCCCTAACCTACTAAAACCAAGTAAAACAACCAAAGCAGGGCAAAACACCTGAAAAAGGTGCTACAGCAACTCAAAAGTAAAAATACCAACGTAAAGCAAACTAAAGTGTGTGTTGTGTTAGTGTGTCTCTGTCACCCTCTGCTCTCTTTTAAGGGCTCCAGGTTTGATTGGTTCAGGTGTTTGCTATTAGGCTCATCAGCGCTCATCAGCAGAGATGAAAACATCAGGTGACAGGCAAAACTACAGACGTGTAACTATTAACAATACACAACTTCCTCTTACATAGTCAGGTATATTTATTACTTATTATATATATATTACGTTCAAATTGCATAACTATTCGGTGTTAGAGGAGCGCAAATAGCAAGATCTTTGAGAAACCCTAAATGAGTCTGTCCGGTCTCCAAACTGAGTTTTGTCATAAAAATACATGTGAGAACCAAAACAGGAAATGATGATTTCTCATCTTACAGATGTTACGATTCTTCCCGCTTCTTCCTCCTCGCTCCTTGTCTTACGCTCTCATTGGCTGTAGCTCGCCGCTGCTTTCAACACATTTCATACTGTGGGATTTTCGATTCCACAACAGGTCCAGATATTTGGCGTCTAAGTGTCTCTCAGCCATCTTTCATCTGTCAGATCACATCTTTGAACGGTTCCAGCACAGCGATCATCACTTACAGTAAGCGCTGATTTGCCTCTGATACGAGTGAAAATCATGTAGTATGGATGAAGTTTAAAGGACCATACCACCCATTTTGCATGTTTGAGCCTAATATATTCAGTTTTCATACATGTTATGTTATTGACAATCATTTCCCAAAGGTTAAAACTGTATTTCAGCTTTCCTGATATTTTGCAAAATCTCTTAATCTTTCAAAATCAAATATTCAAGTGATACACCCACCTTAAAAATCCATGTTTCTCCTGCTAATAGTTACACAGCCTTATGAAGTCACGGTCCTTTAAATTTTTCCATAAACGCAGGTCTTCTTTTGGGATTATATTCCCCGGTGGAGGCATACATTCACTCCACGCTTTTTATTGTGCTAAATTGCTAAAATTACGTAACTTCTAAAAAAAACCTGAATACGCATCTTGTTGGTGATGATGGATTACCTATCCCAAGAACGTTTACAGTATCAACAAGTTGATTTTAATAGCAGAATGAACTGAAACCAATGGAGGTCTGGAAGGTAGGAAAAACATTTTTAATTCACTGTTCCAGTAGTATGCTTTGGGAAATGACTGTCAGTAACATTACATGTATGAAAATTTAGTATATTAGGCTCAAATATGCAAAATAGATGGTATGGTCCTTTAATGGTTCATTACATTTTCAAAGGTGGATCACCCAAATATAACAAAAGACAGAAATTAAGAAACTTTTTGCAGCGGAACAAGTTGAGCAATTCATCATGGCTCCAGTAAGTTTGAGTTTTGTCCTCAAAGTGTTGCTGCCATGCCTCTTCATCGCTGCTGCATGAAACCTATCAGTCCATGTGTTCAGGCTTTATCAGAGAGGGAGAGTGAAGAAGAAGAGGAGGACAAATAAGAGGGATAAAAACAGACGGAGAGGCAGCTGGAGGGAGAGATGTATAGGTCTTAGAACAAAGTGTCAGCGAGCGTCAAAGAGCAGCAGCCAGATTCAGCCGAGAGACGCATCAAACACAGCAGCTTTTGGGCACAATGGTATCGACAGAATGTCAAGAACAACAGAAACTGACGGGGAGTGTGTGTATGTGTGTGTGTGCAGTGTGATTACACCGGTAAACCTCAGTGTGTTTGCGTGTGCGCCTCATCAAAAACAAAGAAATCCAAATACACACTCACGCATACGCATAAATATCACTGGCTGTCAGTCAACTTCAAACGCTGCAGCTGTAATCTATGATAACATAAATACAAGCAGCTGCAGAAACCTGGTCTGATTCCCACCGTTAAATGCAAAAAAAATCCAAAACAGAGTCAAGTCGGACTGCTGGGAGGAAAGGTTGCTGGTTGAATTCCAGCCTGTGTGGTGGATGGTTTTAGTTGGATTTGATGGCTGGATCACAGAGAGTTCTGGAGATATAAACACACCGGAACTCCAAATCCCAGAGCTCTGTGCTCTGCGTGGAGGCTAACACGGCTAACACGGCTAACATGGCTCTGCCTCTCATCAATAACCCCAGTTGTCAGACCTCCCTGTCGACAAGGAGCAGATCTACATGAGCAATGCCCTCTCCCACGCACACGCACACGCACACACACACACACACCGCCTTTGATCCCCCTCCCCAGTGGATATATTCTATTTCCTCTTTCCGTCCTCACCTGGTTCTGATTTAGAGGTCAGTGGAAGGAGTTTTGGATCAAGCCAGGCTAAATTGCTGTCATTCATATCTGCTTCTCTCCTGCTGAAATCTCTTTTAAACACCCGTCTTTTATTACAAATTTATTACGCTTACTGAATGGCTCTATTCCTGAAATGTCTTTATAAAAAAAAAAAAAAAAAAAAAAAAAAAAAGGCAGTGATTATTCAGGAAATGTTAAGCCCTGCTCGTAATCCACGGACTACACACACAAATGCCCTCTTTCCTAATAAATAATACCTCAAGTGGTGTGCAACAAATCACGCTGCGGGGAACATTCCTCAGCGCGCTGCTTTTGATTGTGAATCCAAAAGAAAGGAGGAAAAATAAGGGCTTTAATGAAGAAAACAGAAGCAGCAACAATATCTGATTTTGACCTCTAGATGGTGCTGATCTTTTAGATGTGTGACTCTTAGATCTGCACATAAGTGTGTATGTATGTGTGAGAGAGAGATCAGTGTGTGCAAACAACCTGTATGTATGTTGCATTTTACCTGTGCGCAGAGCATTCCCGTGTGCACACCGATGTGTAGATACATTTCCACGCGTGTGAGAGCATCTCGTGCCTGCTTTGTGTATATGGGTGTATTTTTTTGCAAGACAATAAAAACATTAATTTGCCCTGAAATCATTTCTGACGTAAATGTAGAGCGGTGCCCATTGGAACCCAGTAATGAAGCATGCGGCATCTCGCCGGCTCCTAATTTGACGAGTTAAATGACTCCATTACGTGTCTAACAGACAGAGGCAAATCATTTCTGGTCAGTTGAGGCTCACTTACCCGCATCCTGTGTTGAAATGTCTGTCTGCTGACTGACTTTCTCTCTGCAACCCCCTTTTTAGTCCTGTGATTGGTCTTTTTTAAAATGAAGCTATGAATACATGTTGAGCAGGCAAAGGAAGGAAGCAGTATTTTTCATATGTGCATGTGTGTGTGGTTTGTATGAGTGTATAAAAGTGTGTAATTTGTGTTGTGAATGAAAGATGTCCAGCTTCATCTGAAGACTGGTCAATTATCAGCTTTTTCTGCAGTCTGAGGAAGGTTGAGCTGCAAAATATTTCTGAAACCAACATGTTGTCAAGAAAACACGTAAAACACTTTGTGCATTTGTGCTGTAAATCACTGTCATCAGCTGTAATCTGATTGGCTGACAATTTTCAGCCGCAAGTCTCCACGAAGAACAACTAATATCATGAAACATCTAGAACTTTATGCTGCCCTGTATATAGAGTGACACACACACACGCAAGCACGCACACACACACACACACAAAAGGTGTCTGTGAGTACAAGTTATGGGCTCTCTAAATCACAGTGCCTCTTTAAAGGGCCATACCACCCATTTTGCATGTTTGAGCCTAATATATTCAGTTTTCATACATGTTACGTTACTGACAATCATTTCCCAAAGGATAAAACCGTATTTCAGCTTTCCTGATATTTTGCAAAATCTCTTAATCTTTCAAAATCAAATATTCAAGTGATACACCCACCTTAAAAATCCATGTTTCTCCTGCTAATAGTTACACAGCCTTATAAAGTCATGGTCCTTTAAATTTTTCCATAAATGCAGGTCTTCTTTTGGGACTATATTCCCTGTTGGAGGCATACATTCACTCCACGCTTTTTATTGCGCTTAAACAATAAAATTCTGAAACTTAAAAAGACCTGAATACACGTTGATTTTAATAGCATACCAGAATGAACTGAAACCAATGGAGGTCTGGAAGGTAGGAAAAACATTTTTAATTCACCGTTCCAGTAGTATGCTTTGGGAAATTATTGTCAGTCACGTTACGTGTATGAAAACTGAATATATTAGGCTCAAATATGTAAAATGGCTGGTATGGTCCTTTAAGAGAGGGCGGGCTGTTTGTGCTGCTGCAGGTAGAAGCTGGATGTGGTTCTCTACCTGCAGCAGGTGTCTCTCCTT
Organism: Lucifuga dentata; assembly: GCA_014773175.1. Lineage (NCBI taxonomy): Eukaryota > Metazoa > Chordata > Actinopteri > Ophidiiformes > Bythitidae > Lucifuga > Lucifuga dentata. Next base: position 108,399 of record VXCM01005143.1, read on the forward strand.
TCTACTGTTCACATCAGGTGAGTTCTCTGTGAAATTTCACCAAGAATCCAAGTGAAACCTGGGGCAGACATACAGAGAGAGAGAGACAAAGACCTCTCTCTCTCTCTCTCTCTCTCTCTCTCTCTCTCTCTCTCTCTTTCTCTCTCTTGGCTGCCTGGTACGCAATGAGCATTTACGGAAAATCTGGCTACGCATTTTCCCGTTGAGGCCACATACACGTGTACCTGCGTACTGCTTATATGCTGTCCTCAATATAATTATCAAATTCGATTTTGAGATACCCATTTGTGTAATCATATCCTTGTCAACAGTGTTATTTGCCTTTTGACAGAGAGAGAGAGAGAGAGAGAGAGAGAGAGAGAGAGAGAGAGAGAGAGGATTAAAATATATTGAATTATTAAAAGGACTGCCTGCTGTCCATCACTGTCACTTAACACGTGTAGAATGTGAAACGCCGTCCCAGCAGCCACTGGGTGGACATCTGTTACTGCACACACACACACACACACACACACACACACACACACACAGGTATAAGCAAACACACACAAACAGTGACACCCCAAATTTGTACATTAAAAGAAAAAAAGAATTAATTTGTTTATTGCCACTGAAACTGATGACACACACACACACACACAAACACACACACACACACACACCACACACACACAGCACAGATCACCTGCCATCTTTACCCATTTCCCCTGAGACTGTAATGCTCAGAGTTGAATTCGTCTCTACTTGTCAGAAAGAACATGTGTTACTTTCTTTTTTTTTTTTCATCCTAGCAGCTGAGTGAGGTTATCCAGACTTCCTCTTCCTCGGCCCGTTAATGTCGCCCTCATCCTCACAGCTCTGATTACAGGCCGGCCGGCGCCCTGAAACGATCAAAGTTTTTGATCGTTTTTTTGTTTTTGTTTTTAAAAGTTTTAGTTTTTGATTTTAACCGAGTTTTTTGTTTGTTTGGAGGGGGGTCTCTTAAAAAAAATAATTTGTTTTTTCACTGCGCTTTGACTGCAGGTCTGCATCTCGCAGCGCTGCATTGCTGCCACTCTGCTGCATGTTTCTGTCACAGCTGCTAAAATAGTTTTCAGGGCTGCTACTTTTAGTAGCTGCAGCACCTATAAACTTTCCACGCTGTGAAGTGTGGAGCACACGGGTCTGTAAAGGTTGTAGGAGCTGCACACCATGAAGCTCAAAACCGAACTTCCAAATAATGAAGTTACGTTACCTTTTTTTTTTTAGAAATGAGCTCATCTTCAAACACTTCTTTGAAGTGTTTGTTAGCATCTTGCTAGCATGTCTGACCTGTGAAAGCTTCATGGGCGTGACATCAGCAAACGTGATGGGCAGCTGATTGGTAAGGTTGGTAACTGCATCCATGTCTGCTAAGTGGACCCTCACGGACACGCTAAAGTATGAACAAGGCTTGTAGGTTTAACGTGCACAAAACGGGTACAGGCTTGATTGACGGAGAGCGACCCGCTGCTGCATTTTCCCCTTTAAAAATAGTTAGATAGTAGTTGTTTTTTTTTTTTTANTTTTTTTTTTTTTGTTTTGTTTTTTAAATTTCGATTTCCGATTCAGCCATTTTACACATCGCGCCAAAACGTAAAACTGAATTAATCGATTAAATCGATTTATCGCCCAGACCTAATATGAATACAGTATTCATGTGGACATACATTATATAGAACAACAATGCAGAATAGAGTAAAATAGAATAGAATAGTGATGCATTGGCTAAAAACATCTTTCATTGAGAGAGAGAGAGAGAGAGAGAGAGAGAGAGACTATACACACACACACACACACACACACACACACAGCAGCAGAGTATATATAGATTATCTGGTGAGCCATACTTCATGTCCAGCTCCAGTCTTCCATCACGCTCTGCACTGAGACATAAGGCTTAGTGCACCGATTAGCTATGGAAACATCCAACCTTATGAACCCTGGAGTTGAAGCTTGGCACATGCATGCATGTCTGGTGGTGTTTGTGTGTGTGTGCTGCATGAAGCCTGACATGATGTCCTGCTGATTCTTCTGTTGGAAGCGATGAGGTGGTGAGTGACATGCCTGCATCGCTGATAGCAGTCTGTCTGAATACATTCACACCAAACACTTTGGTGTGTGTGCGTGTGTGTATGCATGTGTGTCAATTACTGTAAACAAAAAAAAAAAAAAAAAAAAAAAAAAGCTTCGTCGTTGTTCATGGACGTTCACATACACTCTCCTTCCAATCACATATTTTATCTTTCACAATCTGACTTTCTCCCTTGTTCTCTCTGCCCCCCCTCAGCGCAGTGTGTCAATAACGCTACCAGCTGCTCTGCTGCTGTGTGTGTGTGTGTGTGTGTGTGTGTGTGAGATAGAGAGACAGAGACTGAGAGGGGCCAGAGTCTGGTGGACATAAAGAGCTTAATGTGATAGGTAATTATGTAGTCTGATCTCACATACAGGATTTAGGAGCTAACTATACCAGCCGTCTCCTGGACACACACACACACACACACACACACACACACACACACACAGACGTCTATAAATAACTGACATGTAACTGACAGACAGACAGACCGACCGATAGATAGATAGATAGATGGATGGATGGATAGATAGGTAGATAGACAGATGATAGACAGATAGCTAGATAGATAGATAGATGGATGGATGGATGGATGGATAGATAGATAGATGATAGACAGATAGATGGATGGATGGATAGATAGGTAGATAGACAGATGATAGACAGATAGCTAGATAGATAGATAGATGGATGGATGGATGGATGGATAGATAGATAGATGATAGACAGATAGATGGATGGATGGATAGATAGGTAGATAGACAGATGATAGACAGATAGCTAGATAGATAGATAGATAGATAGATAGATAGATAGATAGATAGATAGATAGGTAGATAGATAGCTAGATAGATGGATGGATGGATTGGTGGATGGATAGATACAGCCCTATTCATTTGCAGTATCTGCTCATATAATTTAATGATATAGTGACAAACTAAAAAAAATCTGTATTTTCAGAAAGGAATAAAATGATGTAATTCTCTATGATAATCATAATTACATCTATCTGACAATACTTAGAAAAACGTGTGATCCATATTTGGGATATGCTTAGGTTTCTGATTGTGTGATAAATTATTAATGTTTCTCATAAATGATGTTAAATGGAAATACCGTCACTGGGATTTTTATTTTAAGGCTCAGTATCTCCAAACATTTGGCGATTAAACTGATTTTTCCTGCAAGTTGCATATACTTTTCCAATATTTTCAACGCGAGCATTAATCTTAAATTAAAGAAGATAATAAATGAAAAAGACTGCACAGGTGAAAAAAAATGAAGGAAAATAAATAAAAATCATGAGCAGCCAGAAGTTTTTTTTTTCCTTCAGCTCTTCACAGATTTGATGTCGCTGGCCTCAGATGTGGAACATGCTGAGATATAAATATGAAAGTATACAAATATGAAAGGACAGAAATATTAAAGCATTCATGGAGGAACAGCGCCTCATTTATCAAGTCAGGTTCACTTTTTTCCCCTCAGTTTTATCTTTCTCCTCTCTCACAAAACCCTTCTTCCCTCTTAGCTGCTGTGCCAGCACCCTCCTCCAGTCCTCCCATTTCCTCTTCCTCCCTCCTCCTCCTCCTCCTCCTCCTGCTGTCATTTGTGTGACTGTTGATCCTCGCAAAGAGGACAGATCAAATATTTCTCCTCCAGTGTATGAGGCTTTCCGCTGGGGCCTCGCAGATATGATGATTGGGGCTGACGGACGGATGGGGGCCCTGGGTTTTGAAGTCTGAAGCAGACAGCAGTGGCTTTGATAGCCCCTGCTTTCCTCACGCTGGATCACCAAAGACACAAGGCGAAAAGAGAAGAGATGAGGAGGAGGAGGAGGAGGAGGAGGAGGAGGAGGAGGGGTGAAGGAGAGGAGGGTGTGAAAGGGAGCGAGATTGAGCGAGGAACAAAAGCATCTGTAGAGTGGTCAGAGCTGGCGGCAGCAGCCGTCAGAGGCTTTTTGAAGTTTACACACCGCCCTCCCCTCTAATTCTTTTCCTCTTTTCTCTCCTTCCACTCCTTCCCTCCCGGAAAGCCTTCTGCTTCCCTGTCCTTGATTGCCTCGCTCTGGCTTTCTTCTCTTTCTCTCCATCACTCTTTCACCCCTCAACGAAACCACAAGTCAGGGAAACAGCAGCTCCGTTTATCTGTCGAGCGTCTGTCCATCTCCTGGAGATCCCCAAAACCCGCGTCAGGGAGTCGGCATCATCGGCATCATCAGCATCATCAGCATCATCAGCTTCCTCTGAAGTTTCTCCCCAAAGAGCGCAGCCAGCTTTCCACTTTCCTACTGTCCTCAAAACTCCCAAATCAACGCAAGTCATCAATCACACAAATACAAACCAGAGAAGAAAAACACATCTGTGTATTTTTACTGTTTTATCACCTTTGTCCTTTGTTTTATCACCTTTGGGCTACATTCATATTTTTAGTGCAAATTAATAAGGAGACTACACTGCTGTATGTATATATGTATATGGTTCAGGCTTGTTGCTCACCAATTTTCACCCCCCAAAAAAAAAAAAAAAAAAANGAAAAAAAAAAAAACATTCTGAATTCAAATTTTTATAATAACATCAGAAAATAATGATCCCTAATTATTGTATTTCAAATAAATTTTTAAAAAAGGAATAAACAAAAATATCTTTCTGGAGATTTAATTGAGCGTTTTTTCTTGTGGTTACAAAGCTACATTTTTCTGATGAAAATTAATAAACAGAATTCAGAGTTTGCACATGATAAATAATTACCGACGAGAACAAAACGTTCTATTTTTGATATACAGGAGCTGCTGCACAGAACATCTGCTGCAGGTGGGGATTTAGGAATTTCCGTGCATTCTTAAGAGTTCCTGAAAGCACCGGTAAAGACTTTATATTTTAACATTTACCTGCTTATTCTCCACATTACGTACATTACAGTATGTACAGTGATTATAGGTTGACACCCAACAGATGGCTTCTGTCAGGCCAGGAGATCAAGAGTTAACCCAATCCTCCCTCCTTCCATCTCTCCTCCCTCTCTCCTTTCTAAATGTCTCCCATATAAACAGATTTTGTTGCTGCTTAAAGTGGGCTCAAAATTAAAGCATATCGTTTTACACACATATTGCATGCATATTACAGAGCCCCAGCTGGTGGCGGGCTGCTCTTAAGAGCCATATGATTAAGTTAGAGGTTGGGGTATCTGATAAGATTCAACCTCTCTCTCTCTTTCTCTCTCTCTCTCTCTCTCTCTCTCTCTCTCTCTCTGTTCCTATTTTACTGCAAACTTATTAAATGGAGGAAACTACATTATTTTTTTTCTGAGTGTATGTGTAATTATTGTCACACACCTGTGACTCCCTGCCATCCACGACAGGGAAGAAGAGAAGGGAAGATGATGGGGGGGGGGNAAAAAAAAAAAAAAGAGAGGAGGATAAAGAGGAGAGGAAAAACAAGAGCGCTTGTTAATCAGGCGCTTTCTGTCGCTGGTTGAACATTGATATCCTAATGATTCACGCCGAGATTGTGACATCACAAGGGAGAGAGGGAGAGAGAGAGAGAGAGAGAGAGAGAGAGATGACAGTCCCAAAATGGACAACTTGCTTGCCTTGTCAGGATGACAGTAACCATGAAATATCAGAAACGGAAAGCGGGGGGAAAATAAGAAACTGGGAAATGTCTGTCTGAATCTGTCGCTGCGTTATTCACAAACAGGCGGCTGTTTAATTTGAACAGAATGTTTCTCAGGGAACACACTTGTGAAAGTTTTCCAGCCAAGTTTCTATCTGTAATTTTTTTTCTCTCATTTTCTGTTTTGTGTGTGTGTGTGTGTGTGTGTGTGTGTGTGTGTGTTTCCTTCTGCAGACCACCCTGTCGAAAGCAACACCATATGATATGATCCTCAGAAGACAAAGGAAATTACCGATTAAGCGGGAGAGATGATCTTCCTTTAGCCGCGCTCCAAAAAAGTGAGTCACGATGTTGTAATTGTTTACCTTTGACTTGGCTCATAAATCTATCCTCCCATCTCTGTTAGGCTGTAACATTAGATTTTGGCATTACTTTCATCCCCCCCTCTTTTCTCTCTCTCCTCTAACAGGACAGATGTCATCGTCCCAAACAGTCTGAGTCACCGTACGCCTCCACATCCCTGAGTAACCCGAGCAGCCAGGCGAGAAAAAAGGCTGTAAATTTACATTTTTTGACTTTAAACTGATGCTCTTAGTCACCGAAACTTGACTGGAGTTCAGTTTAATGTCTTGCTCAAGGACATGTGGGCGACAGCGGTAATGCAGTGGAATAAATCAAGCAGGGTAAACCGGTTGTGAACATGACCTGCAGGTATTAATCATCGTAGGGCAAACAGCATTGTGAACTACAACCAAAAATAAATAAAATAAATAATACTAATAATTTGCATTAAAAAAAAACAAATTTTAGCAGGTAAAGATTAAATAAGGTGTTTACCCTCCACTTAAAACTAAATGCTTTGACCCTGTGATCCCTGTAATGATGCCCCTCCCCCACATTAATCAAACAAGACCCTTTTTTTTTTATTTTAAACTTCTGTTTAGGATTATATGNCCCCCACATTAATCAAACAAGACCCTTTTTTTTTTATTTTAAACTTCTGTTTAGGATTATATGTTTTCTGCATCTGCTGGTTGTTTTTTAATTTGATTACTTTATAAAGTTCTACACCAATTTTGACAAAAATTGGTGGAAAAGTGGCACGGCTGAGGGAAAACGCAAACATTTGGTGCCCATCCAGATCCAGGAGCCGATCCAGGAATTCTTAAAATGATTCCACAACACCATGAAATCGGACTTTTATCAATATTTTTGTTGATTTATTCAAATGTAATACACCAATCTCAATGAAAAAAAACAACAACAAAAAAAAACAAAACTGGCAAACCTATACCATTATAGACTATCAATATGTGCGAATCAGTCTGGATCCAGATCATTTTTAGCATCGACTTTGTCTCTGACAGCAGCATGGTGCTGCAGCTACAACTGCTGCCTCACAGCAAGAATCTCATGGGTTCTAACCCCGGCAGATCCACGGCCCGTTCTGTGCCAAGTTTCAATGTTCTCCCTTTCTTAGGATTTGGAACATGTCAAATGTAGAGGAAGAATTTCAATAAATAAAAATTATATTAGTACAACAAGACAGATTTTGTCTGGGAATATCCAGCCTTGATGAGGTTCGAGCTAACGACCAGCTTCTTACTGTGTCCATTTTTTTTTAGCATTTAACATGAGTTTTTAAACAGCTACAGTAGATTTTCAGAAAAAGGATTTTTTAAAATATATTTCTGGTTGGACAGGACGTTTTCCCCACATCTACCAGATCTGAGAGTAAAAACGGCTGGAAGCGGCGTGTCAGAGTGAGCGTGGCGTGTGCTGTTTTGGGGTGTAATGCTTTAATAGAAAGCAGATGGTTACAGATGCCGGGGCCGATGGCTGGTGGTGACACATCTTTAATATTTTAGAGTGGTCCTTGCTGTAAATGTTGCAGCAGCTGTTTCCCAACGCTGTAAATTTACAGCATTCTTATTTTTTATTTTTCATTTTTTCTGCTTGTGTCTGACTGACAGCTATTGGATTTACTGTAAATTACAGAAATGAATATGGAAAAGTGATGAAAAGGCGGCAAGGTTGAGGGGGAAGGGTGATGTGTATTAGTGTGTGAAACTGTGTGGAAGTGTGTGTGCACCCTGACTGTTTGCTGCTGAGTCAGTTCGCTGTCATTCTGAACCCCGCTGATTATTCTCTTATTTTAGTTTGTTAGCAGCACCTTAAACAGCGTTGCCCTGTAAGAAGTGTTATTCAAATGCAAAGTGATACTAAAATAATGAGACTGTGGGGAAGAAAGAGTGAAAGGAAGGCAGACGGAGGAAAAAAGGAATCAGGGAAGTAAATATACAGTTGCATTGTGTTTGTATTGCTGGTTTGGTTTGAATGTCAGCAGCTTTTCGCCGATGCGTTTGAAACGATGCGATTGTCATCAGTTCGCGTCTTTGGCATTTAAACCACCTTCTTCAAATATGAGCATTTGAAATGCAAATAAAGCCGTGTACACCCCTACAAATTAAAAGACGCAGAAGAACAAAAAAAAAAAAAAAAAAAAAAATGCATGTTTGAACTCGGAACTTTTTTACCTGTTTTATTATCATAGGAGGAGTTTGTACTGTCAAGCATTCCCTTCTTTTTCCCAGACAGATAATGCGACTCGCAGCAAAAACGGCATAATACTCAGCGATTATATATTTATTTGTCGTTTTGTTCACAAGGCAGAAAAAAGAAAAAGGAGGTGCTGTTTTTATTGTGGCCTCCGCTCTACTGTTTGCACCTCGCAGGGTGTGTTCGATTAAGTNCCCCCCCCAAGACACAGCGAGAAAATATGATTCACATTTTTCCCCCCTCTCTCCATCTCCCTGACGCTACAGTTATTTAAACATCAATAGCCATACGTCTTCTTTAGCACACACTCTTTCTCATATTGATATTTGTATATGATCATTACTTTTGGCCCTGCACGCTTTGTTATACTGCGTCAGCTTCAATAGGTGTAAGATCCAATAATGCAACCTCTGCATTCAAGCTCCCTAAAAAACCCATCGAACCGTTCTCCTTCATTGTGCGAGGGAACATGCAGCAACCCAATGCTGGCGTCAGAGAAAACATCTCCTCAGACGCTTCCAATACTCCACCTAAGCCGATGAAGAGGAAGAAATGAGGCAAAAAAAAAAAACATTTTGGATGGAGGGAAGAAAGAAGGAAGGAAAAAAGTGTCACTTCCTGCCACTTCTGATAAAAGTTGCTGAACATTTGTTTTCCAAATTAATGAGACAAGCCTTCATTTTGTCAGATGAGGAGGAAGATGAGGTGTGGGGGTGTCGGTGGTTCATGACGGAGAGATGGTGTTGATCACGGGATAGATTCATTAGCGAAGGAGGAGAAAGGACCCCCCATGAGCTTTCTTCTTCCTCCTCCTCCTCCTCTTCCTCCTGCTTGTCCCTCTATCTGCTTTACAGTCTGCTAATCCACATCAAACCCTGCAGAACGCTGGCTGCTTTCAACGGTCAGCACGCTTTAGCAAAGTGTGTGTTTGTGTGTGTGTGAAAGACTCTCCTCTTCTAACCTTATTCTATTACATTTTAAGAATGTTAACGGACCCCAAGCACTTTCTGGGAGGTTTTTGCTCCTGTCTCATTTTTATCACTGTGGCTCATTTTTCACTGTAGCTGCAAGTCCTGCAGCTCTATGGAAGCAGCACAATCATGGCTATATGTAGGAAGAACTCAGAAATGTCTTTTGTGCAGTATAACACAGTTATAATGTCATAAATCATAAAAAAATAAAATAAAAAAAAAACGTAAGTTGAATTTCTTTGATAATTTATTTTAAAAATTTTTAAAAAGATGTAATTTATATATACAACATTTTTCCAAGTGCCCACAAGTGTTACCAATACTGGAAAAATAAAAAAAAATAAAAGGGACTATACATACTGAACTATTTACATTTTTACAACNATGTAATTTATATATACAACATTTTTCCAAGTGCCCACAAGTGTTACCAATACTGGAAAAATAAAAAAAAATAAAAGGGACTATACATACTGAACTATTTACATTTTTACAACCTATAATCTGTTATAAGCAATGGGCCCAGTGTGCCTGCTGCAGTCTGCATTCAGCCAATGACTCGCTGAATTGTTGTCACGTGACTGTTAAAGAACACAGAGGCTCCAGGCTTGCTAGTTGCAGCAAAAAAAAAAAAAAAAAAAAAAANTGAATTTTTAAATGAGACATTTATAATAAAGTGATTTTGAGGAAATATCACTATTTTAAGCTTAGAATTGGTTATGTTTCCTTATGGAACTGTCAGGTGGACATGGTTAGTTCAAGGACCCTTGGAAATTTGAAAACCCGATGATTATTTTGATTTTTAAATTTCTGGCTATGACAAATGGTGTAATTTTGGCGATTGTTTAAAGAAAACATGCCTTTAAAACCCGCCGGTGGGTTTTGGGGTCCAGAGGGTTAAAAAAAGAGGAGTGTTTGTTTGTTGTCAATGACAAAACGAAACGACTTTGCGGCAGAAATCCTTTACGATTTCTATGAGACGTAAGCAGATGGAATTAACTGTTCCATCAAACGCAACTTCAAAACAGCAAAGTTTAATGGAGGGCGGGGGCTGCTTCGGCGAGGAGAATGATTAGTGAGGAAGAGGAGGANGTGACTACCTGCGGAGAGCCGGCGTCCAAATGAGAACATAATAACAACATCACAGAGAGAGGAGAGGGATTGTCTCTGAGATGACAACAGTATTAGAGAGAAGTCAGGTAATTAAGAAATGCACTTAGTGTTTTGTCAAAAGTGGCCGTTACTGTCAGAGATGGAGTTTAGCTCCCCGTGTGTGTGTGTGTGTGTGAGTGTGCGCGCGTTTCTACCCTGTGCTCCGTACCGCAGATAATGAGCCCAGAGAAAAACAAAAATGAAAGAAGAAGGAAGGGAGGAAGGAAGGGAAAAAAAAGGCAATAAATAGTGCGAAAATCAATCAAATTATCTAAATGAAAAGTTGTGTTCTGTCCACGCAAACGCAGCAAAGACGTTTCTGATGTGGCGTCCAGGCGGGAAAGCAGACACGCTATGCGCTGGAAGGACACAAGAGGGAGGAGAATAGATGANTGGCGTCCAGGCGGGAAAGCAGACACGCTATGCGCTGGAAGGACACAAGAGGGAGGAGAATAGATGAATGGATGGATGGATGGATGGATGGATGGGGCACAGAAATAAACCCAACTCCCATCTGATGAGCAGCTTGTCCATAATACTAAATCTCATCTCTTGCCAAGTCTGCTTCCTGATACAGAAACGTGAGAAAAGCGGCGTTCCTCCGCTGAAGGCCTGGAAGGCACGGAAACTCAGGTGTCTGCTTTGTCACGCCGCGCGATAAAAAAATAAAGCATCGGAGGAGAATAAGAGAAAAAATAGATGTATGCATTCATCTCTTTTCCCCCAGCAAATACAGGACAGATGATGCAGCCATCTTGAGATCGTTTGTCATCTGTCCGGCGGCGTTGACCTTGCAACGAACAGCGAGCGATGCGCCGATATCATCTTTTACAGCAGGAAAACAGAAAGGGACGGATAGAGAGAGAGAGATAGAGGAGACAGAAAGAGAGAGAGCTGTTGTTTTTGGTAATAAAGACAACATTTGTGCCTTCCATTCATGCTGCCAGTTAAAAGAGGCGCAAACATGGAAATCCATTATGGAACGCTTCTTAAAAGTGTGACCAATCCTTGTTCAGTCAATTAGAGTCTGGAGACCGAGAATATGATGTTTGTCTGTTCAGCCCCCGATGCATACAGATCAGCCTGGATTCCATGATGGAAAGGCAGATTTTTTTTCAGAAGGAGGGAGAGATGGAGGGATGGAGGGGCAGCACAGCCAAGCTCTGCTTATCTCTTTTCTTCTCCTCTGCCTTCCTCTTTTTTTTTCCTTCTCCCATATAAAAAGCATTAATGTGCAGCTTTGTGCTTTGCCATTGTTCTGTGTTTAAAAGCTTAAAAAGCGACGTTGTTTATGGAACTGGCAGCGTTTGCGGCACGCGGACGTGTGGAAATGCCTGTATACTTAAAGTTGCTCTGCAAAAATAACCCGCATAAAAGGGAGCGATGGAAAAGCAGTTAATAAGAGAATGAGCCGGGATGAGGTTTCACATTAAAAAAGATTTATCTTAAACTATGGTGTTAATCCCTCCACTTTTAATCCCCCTACCCATCCCCTCCCCCCAGCACCCTGGCACCCTTTTCTTTCCTGCCGAGGCCTAATAAAAAAACTATAAACCATAAACTTCTTACAATTTCTGCAAACTGGAAAATGCACGGAGGCCTGACTTTACAAGGATTCTTGCCGGTGAACGGCGGAGCGCCGCGGACTCATCCTCTCACAACAGATGATGAAACGAAAGAAGAAGTTCCAGGGTGCAAAAGAGGGCAAAAAAGGACAAAAGGAGAAGGAGAAGAAAGCAGCCCATGTGTGACGCGGCGTGACGTGGTACGACATAAGGTGATTTGGTGATAACGGCGAGGGCCGTGGCGATACGTGGCTCTGGAATAAGTCACACAGGCTGGATGAACGCCTGCGTCCACCGCAGCAGCCTGAACGAGGAAGCATATGGGTGTACGAGAACCTCACCCACCTCATGAATATTTGATTCATATTTCCTGTCTGCGAAAGAGAGAGAGAGAGAGAGAGAGAAGGATATTTTCTCCTCTCTTTTTCTTGTTATTTGAAAAACTCACAAGGCTTACTTTGTGACATTCTAATCATAATTGCCAATCCTGAATACAAATCTCTCAACGCTAAATAGAGCCGGTAAGATTAAAATGACAAAACAAAGCTCACATAACGGCGGAATCAAAGATATTAAAAGAAAGGGGAAAAAAAATAAATAAAGCTGTTCACATGTGAGTTTTCTTGAGAGAGAGAGAGAGAGAGAGAGAGAGAGAGAGAGAGAGAGAGAGAGATGAGGATCAGGGGCCAGTTATTAGCTCGGCCGGGGAACAAAGAGTCCCAGTGTTGGAGGGCAGCTTAACGCTGAGCCAGTTACTGTACCTTTCAAAACTAATATGTAACCATATCTGTTTTAAAAGGACGATTCATATTACTGTGAATTCATGAGAAAAGTTGTTCTCATCTCTGCGACCCAGGAAACTCGAATCCCGCGTAATGACCCTCCCCTCCCTCAATGCAGGCCTGGCCTTTTGTGGAAAGCATCCCCATTTGAAAAGATGAGGACATTAAATTTTTGTAATGATGTAAAACATCTTTGGCTTTTTTGATAGGACAATGGCGCTTATTGTGCTTTATTGTAACTGTGGCGACTCAAAGGTCAGCGTGGATGTGGCCGGGCAGACGAGGGCGGCGCTGAATGAAAATTAGGTTATATGTGATCAACTAAGTTATTAATCAGATTAAAATGGATTCCCTGTGCCTGCTGTTTAACTAGGCAGAGAGAGAGAGAGGGTGAGAGAGGGAGGGAGGGAGAGAGAGAGAGAGAGAGAGAGAGAGAGAGAGAGAGAGAGAACAATAGGCCAGTGTTTGCTAATGCACATGCAAAGAAAGTCATTGTTTTGGAGCTGAAGTCATTGTCACAGATGAGGCCTGATGCGTCAAAGTGAAGCGTCTTGGCGAGTCTCGTGTCGGCGCTCTCGCCCCGGACGCCGGATGCCCCCGTCCCCCATCCCCAGCGCTCCATCAGGTAACCTCCAATCCTGATTCCATCACTGTAATTAGAACAGGCAGCCTTCCTCCGCCCCCATATTTCCCCTAATAAAACAATGCAGCACTTTAAATCCGGTCGTTGGGATTTGCAACGCAACAATGCAGTTTATATCCATCTCTGCCGAGGAATTAAGTGTATTTTCTAACTGCTAATGTTATAATGTTGTTGGCTTATTTGTCTCCATGCTTGCTATTCTTATTCTTATTCCCCCGGCGGCTTGTTTTTTCCTCTCTTCCAAGCGCAACTTTGTTTATTTGACTCTTATTCATTTGTTTCTTTGTGCTTTTTTGATGTTTAAATCAAACATGTTTTTAGCGAGTGGTCGGGATCATCCTTCACGACGGGAAATAATACCAGTTATTTGTCCTTAATTGCCACAGAGCTTTTCAAACACGCCATCTCGCTGCCTGCGTGCCTCTACCTGCGTATATTTTTTTGTTTTTATTATTATCGCTGCGTGCCTCCATTGATGTAGAATAACAGAGGAAATAAAAGTTGACATAGTTTCTTATTTTTTTTAAATTTTTTTTTACCTCGTGTACNCCCCCCCGTCTCTCCCTCTCTCTCCCTCTCTCTCTCTCTCTCTGTTGTTTTTTATATATCTGTGTTTCCTTGAAGTTGCGGCAGCATTGTCTCATTATGTGTCGACTAGCTGTGTAAGTGTAGTTATTATGCCTGTGTGTCTGTGCCTGGCGGTACTCTCTCTCTCTCTCTCTCTCTCTCTCTCTCTCTCTCTCTCTCCCGTCTCTCCCTCGGAGGATGAGGAGCTTTATGAGTACAACTCCTCTGAGGCGTCCTCCTCACATCTCCAGGGCGCCTGGGGAAGAGTACGTTGCATTCTTAAGAGGAGCAACTCAAACTGAACAAAGTCTACAGGAGTCAGGGAAGAAAAGAAACAAACAGCAAACTAACGAGATGGGAAGCAGAGATCATGTCAAATATATTGGGTTGGAAGGCCAATTTATAACCCATTGTTTCATGTTTTGCAATATTGAATACAATGCGTACCAATGTGGCTATGAGTGTGAGTGGGGGTAAAAAGGGTGTGTAGACTTGTATATATAAATAAAAGCATGTGAAGCAGCACACACACACACACACACACACAATATACTCTATGAATGTGATCTCCGGCTCCCTGTAACCTCTCAGCTCCCACGCTGTCCCCCCCCCTCATTTTCCTGTCCCGTTTCAAAAATAATGAATAGAATAATTGTCATGTAACGTTGCTATCATCCAGCATTTGTCTCCATTTCGTTTTCGGGGGCAACTCGATACTGCCCTTCATTCACTGTGCAGCACTTCCAGGAAACGTGATGTGGCCAGTATCATCAGAGGTATTAGTGAAAAAAGGGTGAGAGAGGAGAAACGTAGGGAGAATACCGAGCCTTTTCAGAAAAGGACCTTTCAGAAGCCGCAGCCGTTGATATCAGGGGAATTAGTGAGGGAAAATATTTTTAGTTATCACATCTGCTGAGGAGAAAGAAGAGAGGGGAGCGTGAGCAACAGGTACCATGTTTAGGGGCTTGACAGCAGCTATTACAATTAATTGCTCTTTGAAAACTATACTATTTGCACTGTTAGGTGACAAGGTGATAATTCACCTCTGCACAAGTTAAACTGGTAATATTGTTGCACATGTGAAATAACACCTCCGCTACGCCAACCGTCAAAGCTGTCATCTCAGCACGGCGAGGCACAATGAGAGCCGGGGGAAGTGTTTCACCAACACTCTTCTTCTTCTCGCTAAAAGACAGACAGACGGGCCTTCAGATGGCTTAATCACTAGAGGAGCCCATGCCCTCCAGCAACAAGGAGAGGAAGAAAGAGAGAGAGCGAGAGATAAAGAAAAGGGAGGAACCCGGAGTGTGGGAAAGTGAAACGCAGAGATTTCAGAAGAGAGGAGAAGGAGGAAGCAGAGCTCGTGGTTGCTTTCTGAGCGGAGAAATATCACTTTCTACTACTGGTCTTATTTAAAGGACCATACCACCCATTTTGCATGTTTGAACCTAATATATTCAATTTTCATACATGTAATGTTACTGACAATCATTTCCCCAAGCATACTACTGGAACGGTGAATTAAAAATGTTTTTCCTACCTTCCAGACCTCCATTGGTTTCAGTTCATTCTGCTATTAAAATCAACTTGTTGATACT
>VXCM01005144.1:0-17844 GCA_014773175.1 Lucifuga dentata
GAGATTCTGAAGGCCTCAGGCTAGATTATTTTACCTGGAGACAGCACAGGTGGAAAATCTGATTGGATAAAAGTTCTAATTTATATGAGATGCACTGGAAGCAGCACAACAGAGGGAAAGAGTAGCAATGAAATGACATTAATAACAAAACTGATGGGAACAAACTTTGTAAAATACATACAGCATTAATTAAAATATATATTAAATTATAAAAACATAATTTGATGATTCTGACAATCTCTAGGCCAGCAGAGAAGGCTTTGCTGGCCCTGACCGCACACCACTGATGGGTGTATGTATGTGTATGTATGTTTGTATGTGTATATATATGTGTGTATGCATATATGTATTATGTATGTGTATATGTATGTATATATGTATGTGTGTGTGGACTGTAACAAACATACATACGCAAGCTTGTGTGTATATATTTATGTATGCATGTATGTGTGTATGTAGGTAGGTATGTATGTATGTATATATGTATGTGTATGTATGTATGTTTGTACTGTATGTATGTGTGTATGGGTGTGTATGTATGTATGTATGTATGTGTGTGTGTGCGTTTGTGTGTGTGTGTGTGTGTGTGGGACAGAACGTCACGCAGCAAAGAGTCAGTATAAAGCACTAGGAGACTATAAACGATGATTACAGCTTGCATCATCAGAAATAGTTTCTGTCAGGTCGGTTTGGTGAATGGTTCTAAATATGTGTCAGCAGCTGTTACTGTGGACCAAGCAGAACGCTTTGTCCCCACAAGGTGTTTTGTTGCTCAGCAACACATAATCACCGGCCAATCAACTGTGAGCCATGAAGTTATACATGGTAACAGTCCATGGAAGCAGCATTCAGGTGATGCGCCTTATTTCCCAGCTTCCTAACAATCGTTGTTTAACTGTTTGTTTCACTCATAACCTTTCTTCCATTGTTGTGGCAGTTTAGCTGGGAAGGCCCATCCTTCCTTCATCAGTTCTGATTGGACAACAGATAAAAACTTGCTGTGACATGAAGCTTTTTTTTTCTTTTTCCAAGTAGAATTCAGAGCTTCAGAAACACCAGCTCGTGCAGATAAAAACGCCTCGGAATGCAAAGGAACTGCACAAAAATCTTAAACCCCATTTAGATTAGAATAAAGCTTAAAATAAACAAACAACAAATCATTTTTAACCATTGGAATAAATGAGGAAAATATATTTAAAACTGCTGGAATAAACAAGAAAAAACTTAAAGGACCATACTGGCAGTTTTGCTTGTTTGAGCCTAAGAAATACTTCCTCACACGTTACGTTGCTGACAACGAAAACATAAAACCATATTTTAGTTTTCCTGTTACTTTGTGCAATCTTCTAATCTTTCAGAATCAAATGTTCAGGTGATACACACCTTAAAATCCTGCATTTTGCCTGCACACATACCTCTGAATGTAGAAGGGACGGTCGGTTTTAATTCTCAGTAAAAGCTTTCTTCTCCTGGGACTATATTCCCTGGCGGAAACATAAATTTTGGATTGGTTAAATAAAATTACTTTGGCAAAAACTAAACGTGTTGTTCGCTGTGATGGTTATTTATCTCAGCCGTTTCAAGTCTCTACAGGTTGATTTTTATGTCGTACTGGAATGAACTGAAACCAATGGCCGTTGGAAGACAAACAATTGTAATATTTACTGCTCCAGTAGTATGTGGGGAATGGTTGTCAGTAACATAACATGTATGTGGGTTGTATATATTGGGCTCAAGCATGCAAAATCACTGGTTTGTCCTTTAAATTTCATTAGAATCAATTAGGAAAAAAACTTCAGACCCATTAGAATCATTTCTAAACCATCTGGTGCTAACATCTTGTCCAGTATGATGGCGGCGAAGTCCAAACGTGCAGGAGAAAGGTTTGAGTCTGTGCATTCAGACCGCCGCTTCATTTTGTCTCCGGTGTTTCAGGGCCTGCAGGGCAGCGCAGTAACCAGCCTCAAACCCCGACAGCTTCTGTTGACCTGTTTACCACTTTAGGAGACGCCAAGAGGTGTCCGCTCGCACCGCGTGAGCCCCGATATCACATCCATCCAGCCATCCACCCACCCCACGCTGTTTGTATTCTTACCAAACACACCCCCCCGCCACTCACATTCATAATAACATTTTCGTGGCGAGTCACAGAACATCGGCTCTCCGCCGTGAGCAGATCTGTCCGCTCACACCTTCGTCCTCATTAGAGCACAAAGCCAGCCATGGATTTCTGCAGCCCGCCGTCTCCTCTGAGGATCCGGGCTGCTGCGGCTGAGGTTGGAGCGACGCAGTGTGTCGATTTGTGTGTGTGTGTGTGTGTGCGTGTGTGTGTGTGTGTGTGCGTTGAGGGTAAAGCACAGAATGAGTCTAATGGAGCTCACAAGCATCCAGTCATGCACAGAGAAGGAGGTGACGGCGGGGCCTCGCAGAGTCTGCCGCTCAATCCTCCAACATATATTAAACACACACACACACACACACACACACACACACAGAGCAATCTTATCAAGTTATCAAGTCATTTCTTTCTATAATTTCCTAAAAGCTCTATTTTTGTTAAAAGATGTGGAAAAAATGAGAGTGATTTTGTCCTCAACTTAAGAAATTCTTACAGGATTTCTTCTTCTTCAGTTACCGTATATACTCAAGTATAAGCCGAGTTTTTATTACCAAATCTCACAAAGTAAATCGGGGGTCAGCTTGTACAGGAGAAATTCAGAGTTGATCTCAGAGAAGGAAATTTCCAGGTGTGGAAATACTACCATTACCACTACCCATGAAAATAGTTTAAATCAGACCTTAGAATGAGATATTTCCTGACTAAACATCTTATCAGCACATTTTGCGGCGGCCAGTGAGCTCTGCTGTGATTGGTCAGTTACAGTAATCAGCTGCTGAAATAAATATCATGTTTACCGGTACGTGGATTATTTTCAGAAAATCACAGGAATACTATGACAATACCCAGAAAAACAGGTAATTTGCTAAACAAATAAATTGATGGAACAACATCAGGGGGTCGGCTTATATACGCGATTGGCATATACTCCAATATATACGGTAAATGATTTCAGTAGAAAATGTGTCTTTTTGTTGCTCTGCAGATGAATGTGCGCATGTCAAAATGTGTGAATTTGCAAAATGTGATTAGAATTTTCCTGAAATCATCATGTGAGGAGCTGATTGTACAGAAAGTACGACATCAAAATGAAGAAATGACTAAAGATTCTGTTTTAGCTTCACTTGTGCACATCGTTGTTGCACGAGTTGGTTTAGGTATTTGTACTTCATGTTAATCTGCAGGATTTAAATACAGTATCCAGTAAGGAGCAATGTGAGAGCCAAAACATGAATCATCCTGTCTGAAGCCTGAAAAACCAACTTCTGATTTCATTCAGCGACTTCAACGAAGACGGTGACAATCGAGCAGTCAGAATCTTAGGAGAAAGAAACGGCAGCAATGATGAATGACAGGTGTTAAACGCTGAATGAAGCCAACCCATCCTCATTTTCACCCTCGCTGTCACTGCATTCAGAAAAGCTGAAGTTATGATTTCTGTAGGTTTTGCATCTGGTGGTATTTTTTGAGTAAATGCACAATTAAACGCCGGATTTGCATATAATATCCATGATGTGTACGAGTTGCTTACGCTATCGGCTTCATTATTTCAGCCTGTTCAGAAATTCATAAAACAGGTTGGCTTAAACACAAAAAACAAGTTGAATTCATCTCACCATAGCAGATTTTTTACAGTTGTTTTAAGAAAATAAGACTCAGTTACGTTTTTTATGAGCCCTACAAAAGTAAAAAAAAAAATAAAATAAAAAATTACAAAGCTTTTGATTATATAATTTTATAATGTAATTTGCTTGAGTCCAGTGTGATTTTCTTGATTGAGCTGATTCTGTTTCCAGATCCTAAAACTCATTTCTAGAAACTTCCTGAATTCAGCAGATTTTTGAAACAATCTCACCTCCTGATTCTTTTTTTTCACTGTTTTAAGAAATAACACATTTAGAATTCAATTACAGACAAAATCGCTTGATAAGACAGAGATATGTGTGTGTGTGTGTGTGTGTGTGTGTGTGTGGGGNGGGGGGCCTCCTGCCAGCAGCATTATGGGAATGCAGTTGGCTTGTTTAGCTGCGTCTCATTTCGGGCGTTTTTCTTGTGAAGAGGCGATATGATGAGAACCGGGATGCGGACACGGGGCGTGACACGTTCATATTCCTGTTTGTGCGTGTGCATGCTCACACAGGCCTGTCTGTCCATTTGCCGGTGCAGCGGCGCTCACCGGGGAGCAGCTTTTGTCTGGATGAGGACGGTAATGCATAACCTCACAGGCAGCCCCCACCCCTCCTCCTCCTCCTCCACTCCATCCCAGCTCCATCCTCTTCACATTAAGAGCAAAATCACCTTGATTAAGATGAGGAGGATGGAGTGGGGGGGTGATGAGTGCGAGAAACACTCATCTGAGCCGCGAGTCATTTCCTCTCCCGTTCAATACTGATGCTTTCTTAAAGCATGAAAACATTGAGCATATTTTTTTTTTTTATCTCATTTTTAGAAATTATTGCAGCNTTAAAGCATGAAAACATTGAGCATATTTTTTTTTTTTATCTCATTTTTAGAAATTATTGCAGCAAAACACTAATTTATATCAGCATTCAAACTACAATCAAGAAGATGACGTGATGCGAGGTCGTAATTATAATATATATTGGGGGGANCCCCCCCCCCCCCCGAGTGAACTGATACAAAAAATATAAATAAAAAAAACTGCAATGCTACGACAGGAAACCGCCATCCAAAATAAACATTAGTAAATGTAATCACAACTAACCTTAGCAAATTGCCATTATAATTGCTGCTGGTTCCAGTATTATAGTGGTTTATTTATGTTATGTTGTGAATTCTTCACGTTCAGAGACATTTATGTTCAGAGACCTTATATTTATTGTGAAATTATGGATTTGTTTTGTCTCCTTCTCTTTCCACTCATCCTAAGATAAGATAAGATAAGATAAGATAGACTTTATTGTCATTCAGCTATACACGACAGTGCACAAATNTAAGATAAGATAAGATAAGATAAGATAGACTTTATTGTCATTCAGCTATACACGACAGTGCACAAATGAACAAAATGTTGTTGCATTAGCTCAAGTACTTATGGATAAACAAAGACTCTATATTATATATATATAAAATATTACTCATTATAAAAAAACTGGAATAAATACAAATGCTTGTTTCTACATGGTTACCAGTGCAGAAGTCACTGATGAATGATGTAAGTTGTAATACAACTGCTTAGCAGTAGTATTACAGCTTAATATTACCGTCGAGTTATTATGCTACATGAATCTAATAGCAGCAGTTATAAGGTTCATGTAGCACAGTAACTCAGTTGTCTCTTTATGTCATTTTGTTTCATGATGTCTAGTCCTTGTTAAGTGTATTTACCGCTGTAATGTCGGTAAAGACTCGCTTCAGTAATTAACATTAGCCTGCCCTGTTCGGAAATTAGTCTTGCTAAACGTTAAGCTAACTGGCTAGCCTAGCTGGCTAGCTAGAGGCTGAGAGGAGTTTTAGTGCCCTGAGGAGCCTTAACACATTAGATCATCGATGAGTCCAACAAGGCTGAATAATGTGGCCATATGTCCACCAGCAGAAACTGGACAGACTGGACCTTGAAGGAATATTATCAGTCTTTTATCGCTGTCAACAATAAGCACAAAAAGGCTTTTGGGTCCTTTACTTGAAGAATGGCAAGTCAAAGCACGTCATTGCCAGGAGAGGAGAGGAGAAGATGTGACTGGAGAGCATTAACAAAAAAATATATATTTTCTTTAAGTTTTCAGATCTTGAATTTATTTATTTATTTATTTATTTATTCTGGGGGAGGGGGATGAGCACGCGCGCTCACACACACACACACACACACACACCTCAGAAGAGCAGGTAGTCGGTAACAAGCGCCTGCAGAACGATGGATCCATTATTCATTATGTCCGAAAAATGTGTTAGTTTTTCACAAATAACACGCCAAATGACACGTCGCTTAAACGATTGTTTTACCCACATTGAAAGCTTCACCCACCACACAGTACTGGGTACGCATGACGAGTTTTTAGCGCGCCTGTGGCAACTCACTGTCAGGCATCTGTTGGCTGCATGTAGTAAGGCATGTATAACTGCTTACGAGCTGTAATGAGCATTCTTCCACACCAAGGGCTTCATTTAAACTCTCCATGCTATGTGTTTTGCTGTGGACATTAGTTTATTCGAATGAAATCACCTCTGAGATAATTCACATAACGTAGTTGAAGGAAACGCACATCAATTCTCATTTCCTTTAATCAAATAACCGGAAATGCGCATTAAGTATGTGAATAAGTTGCATGGAAACGCAGCAACTTTTGACACCATGGCCTTGATGTGATGACACTTGCTGGATTCCCCCCCCCATTTTACAAGAAAGTGATCTTTTTGGATTCAGTTTTCTATAATGAGATTTCAGATTAATTCAATTCACTGAACTTTAAGACTCAACGTTTAGCTTTTCAAAATAATTTGCGCATCATTTGTTCTTTTCATGTTCATTTACAAATCCAACATAAAAACAAAAAAAACAAGTAACGACTTCTGTTTCGTACCTTCGATTTTATGCTCAAGTTAAAATGAGAAAACGGGGCCACGGACCAAACTTGATTTTGATATTTAAGCTTTCTGAATTGGTCTGACCTGGAAGTTAGCGATATTATTAGCTTGCTAGCCTGGCTTTGCTAGCATGGACGATGATGGAGAACTTCATCTCGTTCAGAGGAAATAAACTCATAATTCTGAAGGAGGATGGCATGACAACAGAAAATATCAGCAGAATCTTTCAGGTATTGTAGTTTTGTCTAATCTGTTTAATTCAGTAAAACAGATGCACATTGTTATTAATGTTATGGTGCCCCCCCNAAAAAAAAAAAAAATTAGTTGTTAGCTTAATTTCTTCTTAATTTTTCTTAATTGTTAGCTTAATTTCCTGTTTTGCTAGCATTTCCTGTTTGCTACCAAAAAATAAATAAATAAAAAATGAGTAAATAAATAAAAATAAAAAAAATAAAAAATTTGGAAAGCTTAAATATCAAAATCAAGTTCAGTCCGAATCCGTGTATCATTCATTGTTTTCATATCCAATTAAGAAACCAAAATCAGAAAACAGAAAAACAATGTATTATTTCATTATTCATTTACAAATCTAACATTTAAAAAAAAAAAAAAACTAATAATGAATTGTTTTTCGTACTTTTGATTTTATGTTCAAATTAAAAATAGAAAATGAGAAAACAGGGCCATGGACCAAACTTGCTTTTGATATTTAAGCTTACTGAATTGGTATGACCAGAAGTTAGCGAATTGTTAGCTTAATTTCCTGTTTTGCTAGCATTTCCTTTTTGCTACCAAAAAATAAATAAATAAAAAATAAGTAAATAAATAAAAATAAAAAAAAATAAAAAATAAAAAAATTCGGAAAGCTTAAATATCAAAATCAAGTTGTCTGTGGCCCCGTTTTCTCATTTTCTATTTTTAATTTGACCATAAAATCAAAAGTACGAAAAACAGTTCATTATTTATTTATTTTTTTATGTTAGATTTGTAAATGAATAATAAAATGTTTCTTTGTTTTCTGGTTTTGGGTTCTTAGATGGATATGAAAAGAATGAACGATACACGGATTCAAAATACCACTTTCAGTTTCAAAGTAGTTTTCAAAATTAGATTTAAATCCGCTAGGAGAAGTGGTTTCAGACTGGAATTTTTTCTGACGGTTAAAATAAGGATTATAACAGTTGTAGTCCACAAAGACTCAAATCTTAGGTTTCAGAATAAAATTCTAGCTGCTGGTTTCAGGGCTTCAGATAAAAAAGGATTTTAGGATTCACTGTGTAAATTTTCTGAGGAGAATCGTGCTAATGAATAAACGGTCCACTCCCCCTTTTTCTTCCCTCTTGCATCCATCTATCCCTCCATCTGTTTTCACTCTCATCCTCTAATCAGCTCTATTAGAGTGCGTCTTCATGCTCGATCCCGATGCCTCCAAACTCCGCTTTACTGGGCCAGTAAAAAAAACAACATAAAGAGGAGGCGGAATGGAGAGAAAATGGGATGAAATCATAGTGAGAAATCATTCAGCGTTTAGAGATCGCTCACAGTTTCTACTTTCACACAGAGCACGAAGCGGCTGGCTGTTTATAGGAGGAGGTGAAATGGAGAGAAGGAGAAAATGAGGAGAATTTAGCAGGTTATCCATCCAGATAACCAGTTATTTTCTACACAGTCAGGATTCGGTGTTTGGTCATGTACGTTAGCATTCAGTTAGCGGCTGTTGGCTCCTGAGCTAGGCAGACAGCGCACGGCTAGCTGGAGTTTGCATTTTTGATCTTTTAATGTAATCGAGATGATTCAATTCAACAAAATGACTTGAGTTGTTTTATCATTTAGTTCAGAGTGCAACAAGACTTACAAGAACATTTTTAATTATTACACTGTAAATGCCTTTTTGTCAAGACATTTTGTCTGTTATTGCATCCTGAAAGTGAAATAATCAGGTTATTTCAGCCCGCGTCAGTACAAATCAGCTGGTTTCAGGAATGTTCTAGAAAGAGTCAGGACCTGGAAACAGAAAGAATAAGATTTAAAAAAAAAAAAAAAAAAAAAAAGGCAGTAAACAATCAATTGATAAAGACCTAATATTCTACTTTAAGCATCAGCTATAAACTTGCAAAGTGGAAATACTTTATGTTCATAGTTAGAGTAGATTGTTGGATATTATTTCATTTATGTTCACTTTAGACCCGGCAAAGTCCAGCACTGTCAGGATATGCGCAGTCATTAGCCAGCCAAAATACTTCAACAAATATTAACATTGATAATAAGTTCCACCTCACAGTTATCAGTGTAACTCATTGAACTTATTGAACTTGTTGATTTTACATGTATGCCTTGAACCCAAGACATAAATGTAAAGTCAATAAGCAAAATGTAAAATGCTGCTTATTGCAAGTTCAATGAAAACATAATGTGAAGCATTTGCTTCACCACACCCATTGGTTTACTGCTGATTAGTCGATTTGCTTTCTATAAAGGTGAGAAAGAAATTTATACAGAAAATGAAAAAAGAAAGAAGAGTAAATCAAAAAGAACAGAAATAAGAGTGCTACACTGGTTATATTCTGAAAGAGCCAGATGAAGGAATTGATAAGAGAATGAAGAGGATAAGGAATATAAGCATACTGGATCTAAAACATAGTTTCAAAAACCAATCTGATGCTCTTCAGGATGTGATAAACGACATAAGAAAAAAGGAAATGATCGCTCTTCTTACTCAATCAATGCAAATCCCTCTTATGAGTTGAAACATGTTGGTCCCTCTTTCCCACATAAAGGAATTTTAATTTTCATCATACTAATTTACAATGTTATGGACTTACACTGGTTGCATAAGAAGAAGAATCACTGAAGAGGAAGGCTACTTCCACATGCAATCCAAAATCATAATTTCCAGTCTCATGTGGAATACTGTACATGACCCTGATACCTCTAAGGGCTCCACTTCCTGCTGTGACCTCATGTGGAAAATGGGATGGAAGTTTTTGACATATTGTACATGGGACTAGGCCTCATCATAAATGACTCAGTCTTACACTCAGCAACAGCTGTTTCTTGCCAAACCAGCAGTATGTGTGGATCATTAGAGGAGCTTCTGTTTACAGCTGACAGCAAGTTTGTCATCATAACACATGCAAAGATTAATTAAATAGACATGAGACACTTTAGACACCCTGATTTTGACCTGCAAATTTAGATATTTTTTTTTAAAAGAAACCCGTGTATAAGCCGACCCCCTGATGTTGTTCCATCAATTTATTTGTTTAGCAAATTACCTGTTTGTCTGGGTATTGTCATAGTATTCCTGTGATTTTATGAAAATAANAGACAACTCTCAGAGAACTCTGAGAATGCTCAGAAAACTTTAAGAGAACGCCCAGAGAACACTTAGAAAACTTTAAGAGAATGCTCAGAGAATGCTGAGAGCGCGCCCAGAAAACTTTAACAGAACGCTGAGAGAATGCTCCGAGAGCACTCAGAAAACATTAAGAGAACACTGAGAGAACATAACTATAAACTGTCCTTGTTCAGAGCAGATGCTCTGAAAGCTGCAGCCTGAACATGACAATGTTCCTGTTTCTGATTTCAGAAACATTCAAGGTGCTAAAGGGGTCAATTGATAAGTAATGAGCCCACCACAGAAAGCACATCGCTGTTGTGTCCCAAGAAACAAATGGCCTCTGGGGCAAATTTCCTTACACACCTCTAAACTTATGATGCTGTTTAAAAATATTTAATTTTAATGAAATTTAAAAAGTAGTTTAGATCCTAAAAGTAGGATGTATACTACAAACTACTAAAAGTAGTTATGTATACTACAGAATGACCTGCAAGGGTTGATTAATGAGTAATGAGGCCAGCATATATAACTCAGACTCAGAGATGTTATGTGTTTTCCAACTCGACGCACATCTGCTAACAATGTTGGAGGAATTTAAGCCAAAAAAAATCCCCCACAGCTGATATGATATCATGATCTGATGCAAACGGCTTCCAGCTAAAGTTCTTTTTATGTATATATTTACATGAATATGAATTTAAATACTTACAGAACATAAGTAATAATATAATATACCTTTATAAGTTACAGGCAGTCTCTGACTTACGAACGTCCGACTTACGAACAATCCATACTTACGAACAGACCACCATAAAGCCTATTAAATTAAAAATTTGAGTTACATACAATGATTCGTAATAATGAATGGCGCACTANAAGCCTATTAAATTAAAAATTTGAGTTACATACAATGATTCGTAATAATGAATGGCGCACTACTTTGCGACGCACATCAAAACATTGCGCGTAGTCAGTGGTGCGCTGCTGCACTGCCACTGCATAATTATTATTATTACTGTACTGTATTTTTATGTATATGATGTTTTAGGGTATCTGGAAGTGTTTCTTTAATGTTTCTTATGCATAGAAAGGTAAAACATATATGCTAGTTACATACCTTACGTAACTATTGCGACTTACTTACAAATCCGACTTATGAACAGCCGTGGGAACGGAACTTGTTCGTAATCTGGGGACTGCCTGTACATGACTATATTCACAGAATACATTTTTACAGAAATACTTAAAAATAAATGAAATCTGATTCAGGACCAGCTCCAGAGCAGGAACTTGTCTCAGGAATTCATCTTTGATTATTTTTATGCTTAATTAGCAGACCTGCTGCATGTATTTAGCAGCAGAGAAGTGACGGTGAGCAGTGCATGCTGGGTAACAGATTGTTCACATGTTTGTTTTTCAGCAATGGTACACAGGCTCCATGAAGTCAGTGTGTGTTTGGCTGACGGACAGACTGGACCTGCAGCTGCACACCTATCAGCTGAAAACTCTCATCAAGATCATCAAGGTAACGTGGAACATACATATAACAACGTTTTTTAAAGTAAAACATCAGAGTATGTAAATATTTTTAAAAAGGGGGAGATCTACAACGGCGTATTAGGGCCATATAAGATGATAAAAAAGAGGGGGCATTATTTCAAGTCTTCAAATTCGCAAATTTGCGAGTTTTAAAACTCAAACATTTGCCAGTTTTAAAAGTCCGTATGCTTATGATAATTCGATGATTTTGCACTAAAAGCACAAGTATTTCTTTNGTTTTAAAAGTCCGTATGCTTATGATAATTCGATGATTTTGCACTAAAAGCACAAGTATTTCTTTACTGCTAAATCCGATGGAAAAGTATAATTTAATAAGGTCATGTACTCTCAAAAAACTCGCAAATTTGACAGTTTAAAAACTCACAAATTTGCAAGTTTTTAAACTGTCAGATTTTCTAGTTTGAAAACTCAAAATAATGCCCCCCTCATTTTTTTTTTTTTCCGTCTTATATGGCCCTACTAATACGCCGTCATAGAGAACTGATTTTAAAACTCAGAAAGAAGAGAAATGCAAGTGAGATTCTAAACTGACCAAACATTTAACCTCAGACATTATTCACCTGCTGGACTTTCCCACAATTTGTACTGTTACAACCTGCAAATAAAATGGGTTTGATTGAGACTTTTAATCTCAGTCAAACATCCATAACAATTTGAAACTTTTTTTTTTTTTTTTTAATTTTGACACTTTTTTAATTAAACAAAAAAGCAGACATTTGCTGGTAGCATCAGTATTTGGAGTCAGGGAGGGTCGGCGTCTCAAACATGAAGCCGTGGTTCTGTGTTGGACACGGCGGATCGTCTGGTGAAGGAGCTGAAGTAGCTCAGGTCACAGTGAGTTAGTGTAGAGCAGGAGCGTGACAGGCAGGTTCTCTGGAAGATATTGTCATCTGTGTGTCAACATGACTTACAGCAGAGTGTTACGAGAATGACTATTCTGTCACTCGCTAACATAAGTGTGTGTGGGGTGTAGGTGCAGAGTCACTGGTATACAACAGAAAATAAGAAGGTTGGCTGATAGAGCTAAGGGCTTACCTCTCTGTAGTGGCAAGGGAGAGCACAAGCAGCGCCTCAGCAAGCGGCCAGCCCCACGGCTTTATGACGGATTTGTCATTAGTTCAAGTTTTGGTTGGTAACACAAAAGAACACGAATGGTAGTCGGCTTGGCGATTCTCAAAAGGCGATGTCCTGCTCTTCTCCAGATGCAGGCTTACACAGTCATTCCGTAAAGCAGCGTCTCGTAATTGTGCATGAGGTGAGGTGAGAGACATCAGCTGCTGCACATGAGCACTTAACACACCTGATCAGAATTAACTAATAAGCCCCGTCCATTACCAGCCAGCCAAAAGACAAGGAAGGATGTGGAAAATGTAAATGAGCTCTCTCATCCTAACACAGAGTATAAAGCCAGGCAGTCTCTGTAGGACTTTCAGTAATGGCGTGCGCTACGTTACCATACGATTTCATCAGCCATCCTTCACGGCTCATCGATGTGCTCACACTCACAGTGTGAGTGCACACACTGCGTTTAAACAGAACCTCCGCTTAGCTTTGTCCATTGACAATTCCAATAAAGTTTCATTGAAAAACACGGCTGTGCCTATAATTCACAGTGTAGAGGGTGGTAATACATCCTCAAACCAGATGAAAACCCAAGAAGAAGAGGAAACAGAAGGATTAACAAAGAGAGGACAAAGAAGGAAGTGTTACGTTGACAATATGAAGAAAGGCAGAGTCCTCCTGCTTTGTCACGTCTGTAATCTGCTCAGTTTTTTCAGTCCATGGCTTTCAGTTTGTTGTTACTAGAGCTGCTGCAGGTGCACTCAGGTAGCTTTGAACCAATCAGCTGTCGGCCCAAATTTCTGACATGCCAGAAATCCATCGAGCGTCTGGCGGTCCTCAATACAGCTGTAAAACTCACGTCGGGACCCTGCTTGCACAGTATGTCTTACAACAGGTCGGGTGGAAATTTGGCGTGACTCTAGAGTGAGTCGGATCCGATCAAAATTGGGCTGAAAATCGTACAGTGAGGCTAAAGACATATTGAATGCTGCTGCTGCTCGTGTTGATGTTCTCTCTACCTGGGTCTGTTCAGGTAGACCACATTTTGGATCGAGTCTGATTATCCTCAGTGACCTGACATTATGAACTTTCTCTTTCTCTCTCTCTCTCTCTCTCTCTCTCTCTCTCTCTCTCTCTCTTTACGAACATAAGCAGTTTGGGTACAGGTAGATTTTCCATGGATCTGTTTCAGATCAGGTCCAAAATGAGCTTTAGGAGGCGGAGCTTGGACATGATGGAGCTCAGAGTAGAAGTTCTGCTCTGTCATGCTGAGAGGAAGCAGCTGGGCTTCTTCAGGATACTTCTGGAGGCCTGCTGGATTTCTCTCCAAAAAGCACTGGCGGCAGATCCCAGCTTTGCCTCCAGGACCCAGACCTGGATAATCAGCAGAAGATGGATGGATTGCACCTCTTATCCAGGTCCAGGTCATCGAGGCAACAGACTCCTACAGACCTACAGTTCCTACAGACTGAGAGATTTCAGAAATCTTATTAGTTCACCTCAAGCCACTATGGCTCTAATAAACTCACATACGACATCAGGTTTGATGATGGAGTCTGTAACATCATAACTCCTGCTGAATCGCAGGCTGTGATGCAAGAAAAAAGAAAACATGCAGCATAGAGCCATCATCATCATCATCATCATCATCATCATCCATCTGCTGGAAAATAATGAAGCTAAACAAGAAGCAAACTTTGTCTTCTGTGTATCAAAAAACTCCAAAGAAGAAGAAGAAGAAGAAGAAGAGGAGGAGGAGGAGAAGGAGGAGGACCCGGCTCATTACCCAGGAGCTGCAGTTATCTCTCTCCATGTTGCGTCTGTCTTTGATCCTCATGGTAACCTCTGGAGGAGATGTCGTATCAACACGACTTTTGCTGCCAAAACTCAGCCAGACTTTCTTCTTCAGTTCAGCTGTTTTTTTCCCCAAACTTTATTCACAATGGNGCCAAAACTCAGCCAGACTTTCTTCTTCAGTTCAGCTGTTTTTTTCCCCAAACTTTATTCACAATGGCTACGGCTAACAGTGCTGCTTTGATCAGCGCGCTGCATTCCTATTGGTTGGTGAGTAGACGCAGGTCGTAGCAGATCGTCAGATGGTCATCCTAAGTTTCTGATGCTGTCAGAATTTTGTTCCAGGTGATCTTTGGCTGTAAGACCGTTTGAATCGTCCANAAGTTTCTGATGCTGTCAGAATTTTGTTCCAGGTGATCTTTGGCTGTAAGACCGTTTGAATCGTCCATGTCTGAACCCGTCTCTCAGTGCGACTGACAATGACTGTTTTGGAGTCACAACCAAAGATGTCGTCACATTTTTTCACGTTTGTCATCTTTCGTTTGGGAGCCAAAACCACACCGTCTTCAGGGGGCTTAAATTTTGTTGCTGTCAGGTGAGTCTCAGGTAAAAACTAATGAAGATCAGTGTGTTAATGAGATGCTTCATATTTATGAGTCATAATTTACCCTGATTCATCTGGTTTTAAAGCAACATTGACACGTTAAACCAGCAAAGAAACATAAATTCTGATTTAGAGCTCCACATTTTGGAAGACTAGTGCAGTGCCCGTTCAGAACGCTCCTGTTCAGACTGGGCCGGACTTTATATTGTGCCTCGCAGCCTGCCATCAGTGCCCGTGGACCAGAGCATATCCTGCCACCGCGCCTGGAACATATCCTGCCACATGGACTATTTTTTACCGTTTTCACAGCTTAATTGGAGAACCGCTCATCCAAACAACTTCACACATGACGCTGCACATCCTTGGGTCCTGATCAGTAAACCTGCTGAATATCAGCTTCATACAGTGTGGGTTCTAGAGATGTTGGTGCTACAGAGATTTCTGTCTTTGTAGTTAGATTGATGCTAAAATAACAGGTAAATGCTCACATTAACATGCGTAGTGTGTGATCGCTCTGCAGCGGGGGAGTGTGTGTGTGTGTGNTGTGTGTGTGTGTGTGTGTGTGTGTGTGTGTGTGTGTGTGTGTGATACAGATGTACACAGCAGATGAAGCTTAATAAATAAGCTCAGAACCACCAGAACGTGTGTGAGATCAGATCAAAACTCACCATTTAAAAACTGACTGATCAGCTGAGTGAGTTTATCAAAGTTATTGATCACTAACACACATGAGACAAATACAGTTTGAAACATCACCCAGATTACATACCACTGAAATTTACCACCAGAATGAAGTAGGTCCTAATTTTAGTGTGTGGGTTTGTTTTATGAATAGCTACCGCCACATGTAAATAAGGAAATATCACAGTAACGCCTCTTTAAGGCTAACGCTAAAATATGTAGCTAACATGCATTTATGAATGAGGGAACATGGTTGTGTCATGATATTTGCCCTCATAGACACGGTAAATCATGCGCTACCGTTTATGAATCTGATCCAATATTCACTGTATCCCCAAACCGGAGGAGTCGCTGCCTCATCTCAGGCTGGTTTAGCCCAGCGGCTCACAGAGCCGGTGGAGNCCGGAGGAGTCGCTGCCTCATCTCAGGCTGGTTTAGCCCAGCGGCTCACAGAGCCGGTGGAGGAGCTGAGGTCATCGTAGGTGGAGATGTGGAGTCTGACGGTGGAATTGTGATATCTGAACGACATGATCCTGATACTGCAGAGAACCATCATGGAACCTTTCCCAGATTTAAACAAAAAAGCTCCAAATGTACCGTAAACTTTGTGTCAACCTTTAACATGGAGAAGTCAGAAATAATTCCAAACTTTTCAGTTATTTCAAACTTTTCATGCTTCTTCCAGGATTGTTACACTTATTAGCATTAAACATTTATTAACAATTTGTAGGGAATATTCCTAATTTGTTTACGATTCCACACTATTCAGGAAATTCTCGACTTTTGGTTACCTTGACCAGTGGGAAAACAATTTGAAGTCATTTGGGATTTTATTTTTTCAACCTGACATTTTCAGGGTAGTTATTAATTTTGGCCTGATTGTGCAGGATTATTCCTAACTTTTTAGTTATTTCTAAATTTTCAGGATTACTCTCAGCTTGTCACAGTTTCTGCTGACTTTATGACATTAAGGTACTGTCAGTGCTAACTCAACACTTCCCCTGTTTCAAATAAAAGACTTCCACTAGTTGAGTTTCATTATCAGCAACGTTGACAACAAGTAGAATCGCTTTGAGTAACTGAATCATCACGTAAAAACAGTTTTAGTGATAAAGAGGAACTCAGAGCAGCAGAGTGGTGAGTATTGAATTAATGCTGGAACTCTACATTATTATGAATCGCGATCACACAGTACAGGTGCTGGTAACTTTGTCATAGTGCATAACTTACTGCTGTTTGAGCCTGTGTGGATAAACTCAATTAGAAATATCATAAATTGTGGCTCATTCATGTAGAAACAGTCAGACTTCACATGACAAGATGAGAAAAGTTTAAACAGAAACCTCTGATCACGTTGGAAGCGTCCTTGAGGACGGACAGATGCGGGAGAGAAAGCTGCTCGTCTGTGAGCTGCTGCTGTTTGAGTCCTTTCAGCTTCCTGACGTACACACATCGACTTTGACTTGAAAGCAGCAGGATGAGGAATGATAATGGCTGACTGAAGGTAAAAACCCCTCAGATGTGTCAGCCTGCCTTCCAGCTCTCACATATAAAAGACTCAACTTGTCCTTGAGCCTCAATCTCCAGCTTTTGTCCCTTGGTGTGGCAAACTGCCTCCTCTTCCTCCTCCTCCTCCTGCAGGCTGCATTCTTAACACGCTCCCTGCTGCCTTTTTTCATACAGGGAGTCTGTAAGATTGCTGGCTTCAGCTGTCTGCTTAAATCATGGATGTCAGTGTTTAAACGTAGATGTTGCTGCAGGACCACAGCGTTCTGAAGCATCTTACCTCACTACTACAGACACATTTACACATCCTGGCCTGTTCTGCTTTTTTTTTTTTTTTTTTTTTGCTCGTTTAATGAAAGCAGTAAACGGAATCAGATCAGTTTGTAGAAATAAATCTGATAATCTTGCTGTCGTCTAAACGCACAGATCAGAATTTCCTGACATGCAGACTCGCGCGTCATTAATTGCGACACTCTTCTGCTTTGTGCACGTCTGAATGACGTAGCGTTGATCACGCGCACATCTAAGCTGCAACAGCAACAAGCGCTTTAATCCTTTTTCACCTTAAATATAATGAAGAGGTTATGGATATTTGAGCCCAATACATACAACCTACTTTTTTTTTTTTTTTTT